>PVJL010015708.1:0-23321 GCA_004026885.1 Lyroderma lyra | reverse complement strand
GTTGATTTTGTATATACATATGCTTAAGTAGTTAGTTTTGGGGATAGAAAACATGACTGTGGGGAATTTGTTCATGTCATCCAGTCCTGGTCATAAGCATGTTTTGGGGATGGTTTTGGATTTGTGTCTGCTCAGAAACCTTAGCTTAGTCCTGGTAAGAACTTAATGTGTCTGTAATCTTTGCCTTTCTGTGAAGACAAAGTAAAATAATTTAAAACCTGTGAGAAATTTTATGTTGCCACAATAAATTGAGGGGAAAATGTGCATTCATTTACTTCCTAACATCTTCGAAAGGACACTTGCAGGTTATATTGATTAGGTGTCTTAACAATAACTCTGTTGCCTTAATTAGTTCTCATATAATTACTTGGAAATTAATTTTCACTCTGAGTATAAAATCACAGCAATCAAATAAAAATATTTATTGAATGCCTACCGAGTACGTGTCATTGTGAAATGAGATTTGGACAAAATTCAATGAGAGAATCATATGTGTCCTCTATTAAAGAATAATGTCATTTGTCTTTTCCAATATTTCTTCCAGAACCTTGGCTGATATAATTTTGACTATGTTTTTCTAAATCACAAATTTTGCCAGGGAACTTTACCTATTTTTCCAGGTGAGCAACCAGATTCTTTTTCATCCACTAGGAAAATCCTCAGCTGTGAGCCCTATTAGGCTATAATAGAGGGCATATGTGTGCTGGTTTTGCTTATCCAGCTCCATTCCCTCTTCTGTTAATAGCTCTCTGGTTTTCCTTTTGAGAATCTCTTCCCGTCACCTTCAGCCATAGAATGTAGTGGGTCTGACACCAGTTACAGGCTCCTGTACAGACCACATAACCTAAGCAAAGCTAGTTAAAACCTAGTTCACCTTGGTAAGTTTAGAGATAGGAACAGGACCAACTGAGTCAGTAAGAACCCCCATCCCCCCTCATCCCCAGCCAGGATTTTTCTGGAATCATTGAGGGGAAGAAACTTTTTACCCTTAGAAAATCTAAGTCTGTATCTCCTGGAAGCCACTGTCTGTGCGTGAGGCCAACAGAGGAAAGTCGAGATAAGGAAGAGGAGAAGGAAATTAGAAACTAAATCTAGCTTACATCATTTCAGCTTTTGACTAGACTTTTCTAACCTGAGCCAATAAATTACCATTTTGAAATAGCAAATTTGAATTGGGCTTCAGTATTTACAATGGCGACATGCATGAAAAATATGCATGTCCACCTGGCCAAATGCATCAATAGGAAGGAAGGGGCAGCATTAGACTTGTTGCACAGCCCTTGCCCTTGTCATTTAGTTCTGCCCTTATCCTCATTTATATCATTTCCCTCTAATACATGTCTTCGCTTTTAGCACTTTTGCTAAGGCACTAATGGGAAATTTAGTTTGGAAAAGACTTTCTTTGCAATCTGCTCTAAACCTGAGCTGCCATCGATTGAACAATTTTGAGACCTGCCCAAGCCACTTGAAATGAAGGGTGGTATAGGAATTATATTTGTGTGAGATCATTCTCGCTTAGGATTTTATTCTGCAGTGCTTCTGAACCATCTGTCACATTACTTTGTTCTCTTAGTTCACTGAATCTTGACAGCTGTCAGTCAAGATTTGATACAGTGACAATACAACTAATTAATATGCCTGCAAAGAGACTGATAAGAAGATGCTGGCTGCTTCCTAGCACACAAGTTCACCTGTCTTCACCAAGCACTAATTAACTATTCTGTTTGGAAAGTGCTCCACATTGTGACAATACAAGGGCCTTCAAACAAGGTTTTGATGAGAAGTTTTGTCTGGCTGTTCAACCTGCCACGGAATATCTTAGAGCTTTATTTTTCTCAAGGAGTTTGACATCACACAGACTGGCACAGTCGGGTTCCGTGGTTATAAGCTCACCTGAAATCGTGTTCCTTTCCTTCAGGATCTTAATCCAGTACCTGGAATTATGCATCATATAAGGTTTTGATGAATGCTTACCTACCACTCCACCTCTTAGCTCCATGAGACTAACTTACCTTAGAATATGTAGTACCAAGCACAGCACCTGGCACGTAAAGGCACTCTGTGAGCATTTGTTGAATGCATAAATGAATAAAAGAAGGAAAAGGGCATAAAGTCGCATTTCAGGAGATGGATTGAGAACAACCAGTTGGTAAAAGATGGGGATGACAGGAAGCAGAATATGAATGCAGTAAAAAACAGAAATCTCTCTCACTGAGAAAGAATAAGCATTCCACCTGCAGGACCCCTGTGTGTAGTCTTCCAACCTGAGTGTGAGTGACCTCACAGTCCAACTGCAGTGGAGGTTATAGTGTCCATATTCCTCTGAACATGGGGAGTCCTCCTGGAAGAGCCTGCTGAAAAGGGAGTGAGACTAGGCAAAAGGAAAGATGTTCACAGATTCATAGGTCTTGGGGCTGGAAATGAGAGAAGATCCCCTTGAAGGTCTCCAGCCTTCACACAGGGATATTTGCATTTATACATGTGGCACCCATAGGGTTTTGGTGACTTTATGAAGTTCAAAGTCACGGTTATCTACAGAAAATGGTTTGAGGCTATTTCAAAAACAAACCAGTTTAGACTCTACCCAGAGTACAATTAGGCAGTTAGCTTCCTGTTAGCTTAGAGATAGATCACATAAAATTTACATACCTTCTTCTTGGAAAATGACTGATATAAGAGAGGAACATTTCACTGTATCTATCCACACTGAGGGTATTTCCCCCAGTTGTGTTGTGGCACTAATAAGAGTTGGGTGGTAAGCATGAGCTCATGGCCATTTAAAGACACCTTCACCCTGACCCCATCATGCAAGGACACATGTAGTTGGAAGGAGTCATATTTCTTCACCTGACTGAATCCTGAATGGAAAGAGCAGGTCCGGAGGGGAGCCGGGCAGTGTGCAGACTGGCTGACAGCACCGCAGCATGGCAAACCTAGTGCAGAACTGAAACCTTTCGTAATCAGGGTTGTCAAAACTCCAAGAAGGAGTTGGGGGACCCACCTTCCCTTTTAATCCCAAGGCAGTGCAGATGCTGAGCGCTGTCTCCCAAAGGACGCAGGGATCAGAGTGCTACAGAGGGTCTGTCACAAGGTCATGGGCATGAGCTGTCAGGGGTGTCCTGCAGTCAGGTCCTTCTGCGCCTTCACTGCAGGAGCCATAGCTTGCACCTGGGAAGCAGCTGCTGAATGAACCCTGATGCCTGCTGAACAGAAATGTTATAGAAGTTCAACTGGTGACATGACCTTGAGGGGACTGAGATGTGGCACCCCCAAGCTTCTTTCATGAAGAATGGCTTCACCAAAGTGACCACATTAGATTCATAATCTACATTCAAATTGGGCTCTAGGAGCAGGTAGAGGCAGATGAGGGGTACAGGCCAGGCCGATGGACGCGGGAGTGGGTGAATCGTGGACAATGTCTTCCTCCCACTGCCTGGAATGCACAGGCAGTTAAGAAATGGTTTTTAATCAATAATGAATGTTAACATCCTTGCTCAGACAGCCAATGGAAGAATAGTTCTGCACCCACCTCATTACAAAGCCACGCTGGGCCGAGAGACCAGTTAAGCAAGACGCAGTGAAAGTGGCCACTTCTTTCTGGAATGGCAGCTTTCGTGATGTCGTGTACTTGAGCTTGCTCGTGCCAGGTGTGCCACTGACAATGCACTTCCCCTCCTCTCCACTTCCAACTACAGCTTGAGGGGGTCTGCCTGGCCTCTTCCAAACATGTGTCTCCTGAATTCAATATGCATATTAATTACCTGAGGATGGTGTTGGACTACAGATTCTTATTCAGCAGGTTTGGGATAAAGCCCAAGATTCTGCAATTCTAACAAGCACCCAGGACCACATTTTGTCTAATGAGATTGTGAACCGATGGTTTCCAAACTTGGAATCACCTGTGGGTCTTCCTAAAGTACAGATTTTGTTTCAATGGGTCACAGGTAGGACCTGAGATTCCACATTTCTATCAGGTTTCCCGGGGCTGCCCATGCTGGTGTCCTGCAGGCCACACCTTAAGGAGCAAAGTCTTAGACTGCTAGTTTTCAAGTTTGCATATGTCTAGGAGTCACCTGGGATGCTAATAAAAATGCAGATTCCTGACTTTCACTCCCAGATAGCCTAATAATCACTTTCTAGGGGAGTTTGAAAATGCAAAGCTTGAGTTTTTTATTTCTATGAAAGTTGTAATTATGGGAGAAAAAAAGAGCATGGTGGATTTTTCAAAATCTTTTTAACTTACTCTATATTGGGACAACTTTTGCATGCTTGTACTTTTTTAACATCTTTAAAAGATCCTAGAGGAAGCCTGTCACTCACAGAAGCAAGGACACATTGTCATTGCATGACATCAGTGTCGATCATCTTTGGATCAAGTGCAGGAAGCAGGTCGCCTCAGTAGGGACATGTCTTAATCAAGTTGTGGGCTTTACTGAAAAACACCTTCTGAGTGCTATAACTCTGAGCTCTGAACTTTTCAAGTCATAGTTTTATGAAGTGATCCTATGGATTATTTGGAGTATGGCAAATATGGGAACCTTTCAGGTATTTTGCTAAGAATGCCCCCAAATAGCAGATCTGAACTGGTGAAAAGGGATCTGCATGTGTACAAATGGGATATTTGATGCTTGTGCACGCTCTGAAAACATCGTTAGAAAGTCATTATGTGATGTGGTTCTGCAATGTCCAGTTCTCTCTCTCTAACACCCTGTTAATAAGTAATGTAGTGATTTTCAAACTGCTCCTAGGAGAAATGGATCCACAGATGTGTCTTTTTAGCCACCCACCAGAGGCCAACAAAGAGCCTGGTGGTCCTCGTCCTCTGTACCTTGATCCCACATGGGAACATCTGAGCTTTTATTTATATATTCATTTATAAAGCGGTAGCATCTAAGAATTCATTTGAAAAAGAGTGCCACTGTGAACGGCAAAACAAAACAAAATGCCTCTGTGAGCAACATTTGAAAGTTGCTGGACCAAATAATTTCATTTTAAAGCTCTGTGTGTCAGGCTTTGCCGTTGCCTTGCGAGCTTGCTGAACCTGCATTTTCTAGGTGCCTCTCCTGCAGACCAGGCCCATTGAGGAGCTTCTCAGCTACCTCAGCACCACCCTCTGGTGGGCATTGGATTCCATGCTATGGCTCATATAGTGGCTGGACCCTGTTGTCACCAATAGCTTGCTGTGGGCCCTACTGACTGTTCTTGGGTGTGTGCCCAGTTTCCTGGGGAGAGGCAGTGAGTCTTAAGAAAGGGGAAAAGCTTTGAAGTCAGGCGAAGTTAGAGTCTAGCACTGACGCTGCCTTACTGAACTCTTTGATCTTAAGCAAGCTGTCTCACATCTCAAGGTCTGCTTTTTATAAGCATTAGAACATTCACCTTTCAGAATTGTTATGAGGATTCAATTAAATATGTAAAGATATTAGAAGGTGCTCAGTGAACGGCAGCTTTTTCTTAATTGCAGCTTAAGGTTTGTGCTGCCAAAGTGTCCATGTAACTTGATGTTACTAGACATTCTAGACTTCTTAGGGGGTTCATATGTAATCTCATATTGGAATTCAAAGTTCTTTGGAGGTAAAATGTATTTTATATGCTCGCACTTAGCTTAGTGTAAAATATTTCACAAATACAGGTGGTGACAAAAAAGTATATACATTTTAAGAAAGAAAAAAACTATATTAAAATTTTAATATTCAATATATACTGATAACAAAATACGAATGCAAGTCATGTTTGACTTCTGCAATTAAAGAGGTGCTCAAAGTGGCTACCATCAGTATTTATGTAATACATAGATAACATCTCTTAAAATGTGAATGCATTTTTTTGACACCCCTGGTGTCTCATGATAAAAGAGGAAATAAATTAATCAAAAGCTAATGGGGGTTTGAGAAAAATAATGAAAAAGTTTGGGGGAATCAGACATCAAATGAGAACTTATCGTCTCTCTCAGATTTGTAAAAACCTTTGCACAAATTAATATTAATTTGTACCCTAGCTATAACTATGTAGTGTCAATAACACATCATTTCAGTTTCAATTCACTATTTTAACTCCTTATAAGGAATTCTGCAGTAACATTAGACTTTTAGATTCAAATTGAAAGGTGACCTACTTGTTATCATTATTATTATCATTGAAATTTTATTGAATGCTTAGTTCGCCAGGCATCACGCTAAGCATTGTGCACACTTATTTCATTTAATCACCCAACAATTCTCTGTATTAGGAAGTATTGCCATTCTAACTTCACTGGAATAGACACTGAAACTTGGGAGATCAAGGATTTGCCCAGCATGACAAAGCTAGTGAGCGGCGGGATGGCACTAGAATCCTGGTTGTACAACTCCAAGTTCACACTGCAAGTTAGTTAAACGCCAAGTCACTCAGATACTTTCAGTTAAGGTTTACTCAGAAAATGAAAAACAGAGCTCTTCCTTACCCAACAATGGCCTCTCTGTGCCTTCTTTCCCCCTCTGGTTCCTCTATATTCCCAACCAGCAGCAATTCAACTCTCAATGTTCAGGCATTTGAAAAATAAATGAAAGGCAAAATTATCATTAATTGATTTTGAAGCAGGGGAAAAAGTACTTCTGTCTCCAAGACTGAGATGATTTCCCTTGACATGAATTATTATAATAGCTATCATTATTTGATGCTTTCACCAAGTGGATGACATGTGCTGTTGCGTGTAACACTCGTGTCACTCTATGAGATATCGTTACCCCCACAGGAACTGAGACATAGACATTCATAGTTGCCTTATTATGGTCACTTCATGAGTAAATGGTGGAGCCAGGATTCTAGCCTTGATAGATCTGAGTCTGAAGTTTTGCTCTTAATCTCTAAACCACACTGCTTTTAATTATTTTAAAGCATTTATTTATATATTTCTCATTCCATTTGTGTTCCTGAGATAGTAAGTGAAAGATCACTCTTTTTTTCTATTTCCTTTCACTTCCCTACAGGGTCCAGTACAAAGCAGTCCACGCCGCAAAGGCTCTGAGTGATCTCAAGATGCGCCGTTATCCAAGTGGGTAAAGGGAGGTACATTTAAGAGCCAATGAATACCACTAGCCACATTTCTTTGGTCTAGCTGATTTTTGTGGACAAACTTCCCATAGAAAAATCTCACAAACCTTCAAAGATGTGTGATTAGATCTCCACTGGATGTGTAGTTCGTCAGTCCACTTTCCTGTTAAGTGTGGAACTTATTTCTCTGACTATCTCTGAGAGCCATGAAATTACTAAGAATCACAGGCGATACCTTGAGGAGTTTCTCTGAGTGCAAGTACACCAGTCTATGATCCATGCCATTTTGTTTATTCTTCATTCTAAATGTTCATCAGCTGAATGATAGCACTTTTACTCTATACCATATACATGTTGGTGTCTGTTTCTGCATTCTTTGAATTTTTATTGTTTTGGTAAAAAGACGCAAGGCAACAAAAAGACTGTGTAAGTACATGTGCTTTCTCAGGGCACTGAAACTTACAGTTATAGTCTTTACATTATCTTTAGAGTGTTAATTAGTAAAGGATAAAATATACTAAGGTTTTTCTATAAATCATTTTACTTAATTCTCAAAACAATTCAGGAAGTAGAGATGTCTGTCAGAAAAAAGATGAGGTTTTGGGAGTAAATAACTCACCTAAGTAAAGAGCTAGTAAGGGGCAGGGTTAGACTTTAACCCAGGTCTTCGGCAGAAAAGTCCACCGTCCTTTCTTAATACTACAGTGACGTCACTTTAGTGTTCTTTTGACTGGTATTTACGTTTTTATATAACTTTAAAAGTACTTTCATGTCAATTCTCCATATTGTGAGTTTATAGCTCTCTTATGCATAGCTATTGACATCACACTGGACAGTTCTAGCTATACCTTTTAGGCAGTTGTATTATCCTCTATTTTACATTCCAAAAACACTCACTGTAGCTTATCACAGCACTTCTTTGTGGTCCATCGATGTCTTCTAGGACCTCTGGGATGACAGTTATGATTATCTGTGGAAAAGATTTAAACCTGTGTTGAAAATAGTTTTGTTTTGGATGTAGTCATATAACAAAATTCTTGGGTGAACTTAACAGTGTGATCAAGATGGTGTTCTTTTATTTACCTTTGATTCATTTTTAAAATATTACACTAGTCCAATAGCAAAAATCCTTTATACCAGAGGTGTCCAAACTTTTGGCTCCCCTAGGCCTCAGTGGGAGAATTGTTTTGGGCCACACATAGAATATGCTGACACTAATGATAGTTGATGAGCTCAACAAAGGTTGCAAAACTCATAGTTTTAAGAATTTGTGTTGGGCTTCATTCAAAGCCATCCTGGGCCACAGGTTGGACATGCCTGCTTTGTAAAACATGAGAGCATATGTAATATTCTCATCACTTGAGCCCTATGCAATAGAGAGGCAGGAGGAGAAAAGAGATTGGCAGATGAAATTTTAAACTTTGTAAAGGTTCTCTTGAATCCTTCTAATTTGACCATGTCTAAAAGGTCACAACTGTAGAGACTATGTTAACATTAAAAGAACTTTCTAAAATAATAGTACAAATGTTTCTGAAAATCTTACTAATGATTTTAACACACTTAATAACATAAAAATCATTTTATCTCATAAATTGTATCAGGTTCTAATACATTCTTGCAATGAGGTTTGATAACATTAACCAGGATCAGAATGACAATATGGATTTCTGCTGCCTTAAATGCTTCTAGGGCAAGATGAGTAAATAATAAAAAATTAATTTAACAATTTAATTTCCTTTGAAGTCAAACTAACTAATACAAACCTGATTCAGGATAGCTTTTGGCTTCTTGTAGTTCATGTGGAATGAATGTTCTTTAATTGGAACTTGGCTTTTGAACGAGTTGATAACAAGGGACTGTTTCCTAATACCTCAAATGAAGATCGCTCTAGGTGATCTCAATTAATGTAAAAGAGCATAGCATTTATTCAAAACACGTTTACTTTGTAGCTACCATAGGCATAAGTATAATGTTTTAATTGTATGGTTTGGCTGCTGCTACCACCTTCCCCTTCCCATTGATCTAAAAGCTATGTTTAATCTTTCTGCAGGATTAGTGCTTAAGAATGTCAGCAAATGTAACCCATCACCTCTCCAGATACATTCATCTTCCTGCCAGCATAAGGGCAGTGTTCTTTTAGAACCAAGTGGGAGCTTTCCATGACTATAGTTTCCATAGTTTCCTAGTTAACTACACCTCAAAGCAACTCCAAGTTTGTCCAGTTTATATGTTCTCCTGATTCCCAGAGCTTGACCACATTTTACTTCTAGTTTCTGACTCCTTTTAGTTCTGAGTTGCAGTTGCTGTGTTTTGTCTGTATTTCTTCCCATGTTGCTGTCCCTAGAATAAAGAGTCCATTCATTTTTGACTTTTGTCAACACCTTGGCCTTTCATGTTTAACCTCATACAAGAGTTACAACTAATGGCTACTATTTATTGAGGGTTTATGATGTACCAAGTTGTATACCAGGGAATTACAAATGTAAATTAGTAATATTATAACAGTAATTTAAATTATTTGACATATTGTTTTAATAATCATTAAATACTTATAAATTACCAATTTTAAATTACATTTATTTATGTAATCTACATAGTAACATGATAATGTATGTACTCTTATAATTCCAATTTTTATAGATGAGAAAACAAAAGCTAAAGAGGTTGCGGTGACTAGTAACATCATAACCACTATACAAATAGCATAATCTTTGTTCTCAAGAATTTCACATTCTGTATATTTTTGAATTAGTGTTTTAAATTCTTTGGATAAATACCCAGAAATGAAATTACTGGTTCATAAGTATTTCTATTTTCAATTTTTGAGGAACCTCTGTACATTTTTTAATAGAGAATGAACCAATTTGTTATCCCACCAATAGTGTGCAAGGGTTCCCTTTTCTCTGCATCTTCCACCACATTTGTTGCTTGTTGATTTATTGTTAATAGGCTTCCTGACAAGTGTGATATAATATCTCATTGTGGTTTTAATTGGCATTACTCTTATGATTACATTTGTATGTCCTCTTTGGAGAAATGTCTGTTCAGGTCCTCTGCTCATTTTTTAATTGGATTGTTTGTTTTTCTGGTGTTGAGTGGTATGAGTTTATATATACATACATATATATATATATAAACTATACATATTATATATCTAAAACGTTGGATATTAATTCTTTATCAAATGTATCAGTAATAAATATCTTCTCCCATTCAGTAGGATATGTTTTTGTTTTGATGATGGTTTCCTTTGTTGTGCAAAATCTTTTTAGTTTGATGTAGTCCTATTTGTTTATTTTTTCTTTTGTTTTTCTTCCACAAAAAAATAGATCACCCCTATGTTCCTTGAAGCACTATTTACAATAGCCAAGATATGGACACAACCCAAGAGTCCGTCAATAGACAATCGGATAAAGGAGATGTGGTCCGTATATGACTCAGCCATAAGAAAGAATGAAATCTTACCATTTGTGACAACATGGATGGGCCTAGAGAGTATTATGCTGAGTGAAATAAGTCAGACTGAGAAAGACAAATATTGTATAATCTTACTTATATACGGAATCTAAAAAACAAAATAAATGAACACATAAAACAGAAACAAACTCCTAAGTGCAGAGAACTAACTGATGGTTGCCAGAGGGAAAAGGGTTTGGGAAGCTGGGTAAAAAAGTTGAAGACATTAAGAAAACACAAATTGGAAGTTACAAAATAGTCACAGGGATGTAAAGTACAGAGTAAGAATATAGTTAATAATGTTGCAACAGTTATATATAGTCCCAGATGGGTATTATACCAATGGAAGGGATACCTGCATAAATTATATAAATGCCTAACCGCTATGCTATACAACTGAAATTAATACAAAATAATATTGAGTGTCAATTGTAACTGAAAAAATAAATAATAAAACATTTTACATTTTATATTTAAAGTGCTATGTGATTAGCAATCAGTTGACTACTATTCATAATTAAAACAATAGGAGTTCAAATGAGAGAGAATATTTTGACCTTGGTTTTGGAAAATTTTTTTGGAAGTGGCAGAATTAAGCTGAGTGCACAGTTTGCATTGAATAGTGGATATAGTGTATAGTCTTCATTAAAGTTTGCAAATTCATTCATATAAGTCCTGCATGTTTCTTATTACATTTATTTTTATTATTATAATACTTGAGTTATTGTGAATGGTATTATTTTTCATTATATATATTTTTCTCTAACTGGTCATTGCTGGTATGTAAGAAACCTATGGCTTTTTGGATACTTATCTTATAATCTGCAAACTTGATTGCAGCCCTTTTATTAGTTCTACTACTTTTTCATTTGATTCTCATGGGTTATCTAAGTAAGGAATAATCATATCATCTTGACATGAAAAATACATTTGGAAACCTCTTTTGCCAAAATAAACCTCTCCTAAATTCCACCAAAACATTAAATAATATTGGTAATAGCCACATCCTCTTCTTGTTCTGAATTTTAATAGAAATATTTTATGACTTTACTATTAAATATAATATTAACTGCTAGTTTAAAATAAAAGTCATCAAGTTAGGAAAGCATTCACCTGGTTCTAATTAACTAAAGTTTTTCAGCATTGATTGATTTTGAATTTTATCAAAATTTTTTACATTGGATGGGTAAGGTGTAGACAACATAGAGTTGTTTGAATTATAAATGGAAAGAATAGTATTAAGCAAAAGTGCTACAGTGGGAATGCACATGGAATGTCTAGATACACAAATTTGGTTGAAGAGGTGGATTTATGTTGATGAAAGATATGAAGAGATTAGAGATACAGACTGGAGTAAGGAACCTTGAATTCTAGGCTGAGGCACTTGGATTTTACTTTGTAGAAGACATTGTGGGAAGACAGTGAAAGTTTTAGAGAGTGGGATAATGTGAGTAAGCAGTGGGTTTTGGTGTTGTTTCATCAATCTCTCTCTCTCTCTCTCTCTTTTAAAGAATGTACTGGCTGGGAATCTTCCATGAAGGCTATTGTAATACTTAGGATATAAGATAATAAAGGACTGCCCAGGCAGTTACCCAATCACCAGCTTCTAAAGAAGAGTCTGAGTAGAAAATATTTTAGTTAAATCCCTGGGCATGAGGGGAAGGGTTATATTCCAGATATGTGGGGTCAAGGCAGACCTAGAAGAATAGTATCAAATATATGGAAATGCCAATGTGAGCCATAATAGCATGCAAGGAGAGGAGTGTAAGCGTAGTTTTAAATATAAGAGGAGGTCAGAGAACCAAGGAAAATAAAATCAAGATGTGACAAAGTAAGAAATAGAAAAATAAAAAGGTAAGGTATGTACATAAATAGTTTCTGGGAGAGAAAAAAGAAAATGGTCTCAGTAAAATAATAGATGGGGTTATTTGCTCAGAAGATGGAACTAGACATAAGGAGAAAAGAAAAGCATGGAAACAACTACAATGTGGAATTTTTTAGAGAATTAACTAGGGGAAAAAAGGAATTTCTGAGCCTTAATTAGGAGAAACTGTCTGAATTTATCAAGAGCCATTCAGCTAGAAAATGAAATTTACTCAGTGAGTGACATTTCCTAGCTGTTTTTTAGGACATGGAGTGATCTAGGATTGCGACTGGCATGGGGAATGGGAAAGAACTAGAAGAAGGTAAGGTTTCAGGAGTCATAGTGACTTCACCATCAAATGACTAATCAAAGCATAAAGACTTGATAGGAATTCAGCAATAATGTAATAAATGATTATAGATTATTCTTAAGCATTTATTATATGCAAATTAATAGGAGAGAAATACACATAATTCTTGAAATCTTTGACTGTGTACTTCTAATTTAGACATCCATCAGAAAAGCTGGCCCTTGAGCTAGGCAATCTTAGCAGTATGAGTTTAGCTAACCATGATTTATCTTTGAGTTGAGTTTATCATAGTATTGCTATATATTTTTTTTGTCTCTGCCCAGTGAAATGAAAGGGAAATTGAGTTAGAAATCAGTAAGTCTAAAATTTAAATCTTCCTCCTGCCACACAGCAGTGTAATTTAGGGCAGATGGTATCACCTTTTTGGATATCAATTTCTTCCTTTGTTAAAGAGCTGGGATGGGGAGAAAGAGGGCGGGAGAGAGGGAGGGAAGCAAGAAGGAGAGAAGGGAGAACGGAAGGGAAAGAGAAAAATATTAAAGTAGATGTGTTTAAAAGTTGTCCTTTCAGTTTTAAAAGTCAATAACCATAAACAAATGAGCATTTACTATGGCCTTAGAATGACTTTAATATCTTTTATAAACAATATATTTTATAAACAATATCTTTTTCTTTCTTTTTAGATCTTCTCCATGAAAATTGTCCAGCTTTTCACAAACTATTTTTTCTTTACTATTTAAAAATCTCCTCCCCTTCCTCCTCCTTCACTTTCTTGAGCTTCTTCTTCAACACATGTTAATAAAAGTTTAAGACCTTGGTTTCTCTAATATAAATTATTTATACAACCTATTTCCTTCTTCTCTACCATGGTTCCCCCTTGTTATAAAAGTACCACTTTACTATTTTTAAAAGATAAGTATTTTCATTAGCATTATTATTACAGCATTGATAGTGCTACAATGCTATACATAAAAATTGTTTTAGTTTTAATATTTTATTTAATTAGATTAGTCCTAGAGAGATTAGCAGAACTTTACAGAAGCCCCTGAGCTGAGCTTTCACTTCAAGAGTCATCCAATGAATGTTGCTCTTCTTCAACTAAGAGGGAAAAGGTGAACTGGTTTCAAGTTCCAATTAAGAAAAAAAAAAAAGAAATACAATGCTTATGCTCCAGATGTTTATTAATTAAGGAACTAATGTTTGAATGGTCACTTTATTATAATGCATCAGCCAAATGCGTTTCTTATCTTCATTGTTACTTAAATTGGTGACGATGAGTATATTCTTGAATGTACCTAAGTGTAAAGATTCTCAATGCCTGTATGCAGACACAGACACAGAATTTAGTCCACCTACAAAGTGATAATATCTAACTCAGCCAAAATAAGATCAAGGACTGAAATATATTTCTTTAATTTTGTTTCAATTTATTTATTTGTATCTTATATCACTCCCTCAATACCCTCAAAGCAGCCTAATGAAGGTAATCAAACACAGCATGGTAAAATAAGTCTAGATATTCATATGCTCATACTGCAATATGGTTATCTAAATAATGAGATAATCTTTAATCAAAAGTAGTATATTTCTGCATTCTCTAAATTGCTCAACAATGAACATATATCAACAATATGATATAAATTATATATATGTATAAAGGTTAAAATTAAAGAACAATAACTTAAAATGCAGTCAAAAGTGAGATTAGTGTTTGGAATACATGCTCTAACATTATATACAAGGTCTGACAATTAAGTTTGTGAACTCATTCTAAAAAATGTGCTACATACCTCATTGCTAAATATCACTAAAGTAACCTTAGAAGTACTCCCCTTTGGAAGCTACACACTGATGCCAGTACCTAGTCCACCCTTCAAAGCAACTTTGGAACTCTTTTCCTAGAGTGGACATCAGAGCTGTTGTACTACTCTTGATATCCTGAGTGTCATCGAAATGTGTTCCTTTCAATATTTCCTTTATCTTCAGGTAAAGAAAATAGTCATTGTGAGCCAGATTATGTGAGTAGGGAGGGTGTTCCGATACAGTTATTTGTTTACTGACTAAAAACTCCCTTACAGACAGTGTCATTGTAAGCTGGTGCATTGTCGTTATGCAAGAGTCATGAGTTGTTGGCGAAATGTTCAGGCCATTTTTGTCTAACTTCATCATTCAGCCTTTTCATCACTTCTAAATAGTAAACTTGGTTGACTGTTTAGTTGGTACAAATTCATAATGAACAATACCTCTGATATCAAAAAGGTTAGCAAAATAGTTTTGACTCAATTTGTTTTGGACTGACAGAACTTTTTTTGTCATGGAGAATGAGCTGATCTCCATTATCCACTTCTATGTTTTGTTTCAGGGTCGTATTGGTACACCCATGTTTCATCACCAGCGATAATACAGCCCAAAACATTGTCTTGCTTTTCCAAAAGGTCTCGGCACACTTCAACTCTCCTTTGCTTTTGTTCTTCAGTGAGCTCCTTCAGGACCATTTTTGCACACACCTTTCTCATGTCAAGATTTTCAGTGAAGATTTTTCTCACTGTTTCTCTATCAATGTTTACTTGGTCTGCTGTGCTTCTCATAGTCAGTCGATGATTCTGATGCACAGTTCGATGAATTTTTACAATGTTTTCATCAGTTCTGCTCGTTACTAGCCACCCTGACCTCTCTTCATCAGTGACACTTTCTCTCCCCTCAGAAAAATGTTTAATCCATTTCTTCACTTCCATTTTCTTCATGGCATTATCCCCATAAACTTGGATTGACATGTCCCTGATTTCACTTCCGCTCTTGCCAAGTTTAACAAGAAATTGAATGTTTGTTTGTTCGTTGCTCTAATTCATTCTTGAGATGGCACACAAAAACACTCAACAACAATAATGATCACTCAGCAAAGCACCACCACACGTCACCATGAACACAGCTGTGTAACACAGATATACCAAGGTTATGAAACTTTACCAAGTTGTTTGTACAGTGCTGCCAGTGTAAGTGCTTGGTGGCAAGTTCATGAACTTGTATACTTGTTTGAGGCCAGGCACAAATTTAACTACAAGTTTTCTAGCATGCAATGCAAAAAGGAAACAATTCTACAATCCAGAAGGCACATGATATTAAAAACCCATCTGTTTCTCAAGATAAGCACACAAAATCCTGTTGCTGATACTTAAGAAATATCCTATACCTGCGTTATTTTGTTAATTGTTAAATGTGAGAAATAGTAACTCCAATGGTGTCCCTTTAGGAAGAACAGAGATGAGTTTAAAGAATGGTCTGTGCATCTCTCAATTCAGACTAATGACATTTCACCACAGTTCAGTAAAGCAATTGTCCGGGAGGTTGGTATAATTCCCATAATATATTGAACAGATAAAATGACATGGCTCATTTAAAACTTAGATTTCAGAGTTCCTAGAGAAACAGATTTTATGCTTATCCTTCAAGCAATTCTATATAAATATTGTTTCTTTATTCAAACTTTTAATAAATAAACAATGAATTTATTGTCCTTTCTGCCAAGCCTTCAGAATACAATATGATGAGATTAATTAATACGTAGACATGAATTTTTTAATAAATTGAGCTAGTAGAAGAACAAATACCCTTTTATAAAAGTTTAAGGAACTTAACAAGGACAGATGCCATGATAGCCATCCCATCTGTTTCAGAGGTTATCAGAAAGAACACCTAAGGACAAAACCAATGCTCTTCTTGCAAAGTGATCCTGGATTTATTTTAACACCCTTAAATGAGGATTTAGCTTTACTTTCAATGTGCAAAATTTAAAACTGAGTTTAAATATATTATTTTTAAATTCAAGCTTAATACTATACCTTCATTCCCTAATGTTAATATCTCAAATAATTACGGTAAATTTGTCAGAACTAAAAAATAAATCTTATTCCAATACTATTAACTAAACTACAGACTTTATTTGTATTTCACCAGTTTTTTCACTAATGTTCTTTTTCTGTTGAAGGATTTGATCCAGGAGACCACATGGCTTTTAATGATTATCACTTTAATCTCTGCTAGTCTGTAGTAGTTGCCCAGTCTTTCCTTGTTTTTTTATATATTGAGCATTCTGAAAAGTACTGGTCAAACATTTTCTAGAATGTCCCTTAACTGGGGTTCATCTGATGTTTTCTCATGATTAGGTTGGGGTTATGAGTTTGGGGGAAACATACCAAGGAGGTGGAAGGACCTTTTCATTGCATCATGTCTTACCAGATACCTAGTATCAACATGATTTATCACTGGAGATGTTAACCTTCATCACTTGGTTAAAGTGATGTCTGTCATGTCTCTCCATTTTAAAGTTACTATTTTTCTTTTCTTTTGGAAGTGAGTCACTAAGTTCAGTCTACACTCAAGGGGAGGGTAATTAAACTGTGCTTCCAGGTTGGGAGGAGGGTAGCTAGACTTATTTCTTAGAATTCTTGTCGAAGGAAGATTTGTCCCTTCTCCCCCATTTATTTCTTATCCAGTCATTTATTTATATTAATATAGACACATTAATATTTTTTTGACTCACTGAGTTTTAATCAAGTGCTATAGTAATTTATTTTGTTGCTCAAATTGTTCCAGTTTTGGCCATTGGGAGCTCTGTCAGGTTGGTTCCTGTGTCCTTTTGATATGTGTCCATCTGTTTTCTTTTTCTTTCTCTTTTTTTTTTTATTTGTAAGCAGTTTCTTCCGGGAATTAAAAAATGCTCGAGGCTCATCTTTCTTTTTATATTACTAGTTTCAGGTGTATAAAACAACATAATGATTAGACATTTATACAACTCACAAAGTGATAACCTCAATAAGTCTACCACTGACCTGACACCGTACAAAGTTATTACATACCATTGAATACATTTCCCATGCTGAGCTTTATATCCTGTGACTATATATATATATATATATATATATATATACTTGAATTACAGTATTATTTTATAATACTTTCAGATGTATAGCCCAGTGGTTAGGCATTTATATAATCTATTAAGTGATCTCCTCTCAAATAAGTCCAGTGGCCATCTGTCACCCTACATAGTCTTTACAACATTATTGACTATATTTCCCATACTGTATTTCACATCCCATGACTAATTTGTGACTACCATTTTGTACTTTCTAATTCCTTCACCTTTCCCATTCATCCCCCAAACCTCCTCCCATCTAGCAACCATCAGTCTGTTCTCTGTATCTATGAGGCTATTTCTGTTTCGTTTGTTTGTTTATTCTGTTCTTTTTTATGTGAATACTGAAATTATTTCAACTTATTTATTTTTAAATTTATTGAGGTGTCATTGGCCGGCAAAAATTACATGGATTCCAGGTGTACCATTCTACAATACATTATCTATATGTTGTGTTATGTGTTCATCACCCAGTTAGTTCCCTTTCCATCACCATGTATTTGAGACCCTCGCTTTTCTCTCCCACCAACCTCCCACCATACCCTCAAATAACCACTAAGTACTAAACTATTGATTGTGTCCATAAGTTTTTGTTTGTTGCTTTCAGCTCTGTTCTTTAGATTCCATATATAAATGAGATCATATGGTATTTGTCTTTTCCATTCTGACTTATTTCACTTAGCATAAGATCCTCTAGGTCTATCTATATTGTTGCAAATAGTAAGATTTCATTATTTTTTATGGCAGAGTAATACTCCATTGTATATATTTCTGGATTCAATCATATATTGATGGGCATTTTGATTGCTTTCATATCTTGGCTATCGTGAATAGTGCTGCAGTAAACATAATGTTTTGGATTTTGGGGGGTAAACACCCAGGAGTGAAACTGCTGGGTTATAAGGTAGCTCTATTTTTAATTTTTTGAGAAACATTTATACTCTTGTCCATAGTGGCTGCATCAATTTACGGTCCCACCAACAGTGTACAAGGGTTCCCTTTTCTTCGCATCTTCAACACCTGTTTGATGATTTATTGGTGATAGGCTTCCTGACAGGTATGAGGTGGTATCTCATTGTGGTTTTACTTTACATTTCTCTGATGATTAGTGATGTTGAGCATCTTTTTATATATCTATTGGCCATCTGTCTGTCTTCTTAGGAGAAGTGTCTATTCAGATCCTCTGCTTATTTTTTAATTGAATTGTTTGTTTTGGTCTTGAGTAGTATGAGTTTTTTTTTTTAATAAATTTTGGATATTAGCCCCTTATCAGGTGTATCATTGGCAAATATCTTCTCACATTCAGTAGAATTTCTTTTCATTTTGTTAATGGTTTCCTTTGCTTTGAAAAAGCATTCTGGTTTGTAGTCCCATTTGTTCATTTTTTTCTTTTGTTTCTCTTGCCCAAGAAGATATATCAGTAAAAATGTTATTAAGAGGGATGTCTTAGAGTTTACTTGCTATATTTTCTCCTAGGAGTTTTTATGGTTTGGGGTCTGACATTGTCTTTAATCCATTTTGTGTTTATTCTTGTGTATGGCCTAAGAAGGTGGTCCATTTTCATTTTTTTGCATACATCTGTACAGTTTTATCAACACCATTTATTGAATAGACTCTCATTATTCCGATGTGTATTCTTGATCATAGATTAAGTGACCATATACAAGAGATGGTCAAGAAATTCATGGAACCAGGGATTGTCAGAGAGGTGGGAGTACACAGTTTGATTGTGTAACTTATTATTAGTATATGTGCCAAATTTCTGCCTACATGCCTCTGTGTTCTTTCAGATACCCCTGAAGAACCACATCAAATGTGAAGAAAACCGTAAGTATGGATAAAGTTAAATTTTGTGCCATTATTAAGTTCTTCACAAAACAAGGGAAAATACCTCAAACCATTTGGAAGAGATATTAGCAGTTTACAGAGACTGTTGCCCTGGGAAATCCATGGTTTACAACTTACATAGCCTTTTCAAGCAAGGCAGAGTCACTTGAAGATTACCTCTGTCTGGGATGCCTTGTTGAGGTCACTTCCTTAGACATTGTCAAAAAAGTTGAAAAACTTGTAGTGGAAGATGCCAGATAGAATAAAATGCAGCTTGCAGAAATGGTTGGAGTATCACCTACAACCATTTTGAATATTCTCCATCAGCATCTAAGGATGTCAGAACTCAGTGCAAGATGGGTACCAAGAATGCTCACGCCACTTCAAAATCAGTGGCACATCAAGTGTTCACAACAGTTTTTGGAACTCTGCAGGGCAACAAAGATGAAGTTTGTAACTGGATTGTCACTTGAGATGAAACTTGGGTTCATCATTATGAGTCTGAGTCAAAGCAGAAGTCCATGCAGTGGCATGAAAAAGGCGTGCCACCCCCTAAATAGGTCAAGGTATCACAATTGGCTGGAAAAATCATGGCTGCTGTTTTTTGGGGTACAGAGGGTATCCCGTTGATTGATTACAAGGATAAGAGTGTCACAATAACTGGAGGGTACTATTCCAGTCCACTGAAACAGTAAAAAGAATCTTTGAAGAAGAAAAGAGGAAAATGGACCCAAGGGGTGCTATTTTTGCATGAAAATATGCCCGTGAACAAGAGTAATGTTGCGTTGGCTACTCTTTTTTTTTTAATTTATTGGAATGACATTAGTTAGTAAAATTATATAGGTTCCCAGTGCAGTGTTCTTCATCAGCTATGTGTTGCATTGTGTGCTCACCACTCACAGTCAGTTCTCCTTCCATCACCATGTATTTTAATGTCCTTTATGATCCTCCCTCCTCCCCCATTCCCTCTGGCAACGACTAAACTATTGTCTGTATCCATGAGGGGTTTTTTTTCTATTTTGATTGTTTATTTATTCTGTTCCTTAGATTCTACATATAAGTGAGACCATATGATATTTGTCTTTCTCAGACTGACTTATTTAACTTAGAATAATGTCTTTTACTCCCATCCATGTTGTTGCAGAAGGTATGATTTTAACCTTCTTTATGGCCAAGTCCTACGCCATTATGTAAATGTACCACAGCTTTTGTATCCAGTCATATAGTAATGGGCATTCAAGCTGTTTTCATAGCTTGGGTACTGTGAATAATGCCGCAATAAACATAAGGGTGCATATTTTTTTAAATGAATGTTTTGGATTTCTTTGAATAAATACTCAGGAGTGGAATTGCTGGATCTTAAGGTAGTTCCATTTTTAATTTTTTGAAGAACCTCCACACTGTTTTCCACAGTGGCTGGACGAATTCACAGTCCCATCAACAGTGCACAAATATTTCCTTTTCTCCAACCCTTGCCAACACTTACTGGTCAATTTGTTGATGAGAGCCATTCTGACAGGAGTGAGGTGGTATCTCATTGTGGTTTTGACTTGCATTTCTCTGATGATTAGTAATGTTGAGCATCTTCTTATGTGTCTATTTACCATCTGTATGTCCTCTTTGGAGAAATATCTATTCAGGTCTTCTGCCCATTTTTTAATTTGGGGGTTTGCTTTTTTGGTGTTGAGTTATATGAGTTTCTCATAAATTTTGGATATTAACCCTTTATTAGATGCCTCATTGGCGAGTATTTTCTCCCATTTTGTAGGATGTCTTTTTGTTTTGCTGATGGTTTCTTTTGCTGTAAAAACTTTTTTGTCTTACGTCGTCCCATCTGTTTATTTTTTTCTTTGTTTCTTTTGCCTGAAAAGATATATCACTGAAGGTATTGCTAAGGGTAATGTCTGAGAGGTTACATCCTATATTTTCTTCTAGGAGTTTTGTGGTCTTATATTTAGGTCCTGCATTGGCAACTCTATATGACTGTGGTTCCCAAACATTAAACCACCCTCCCTACAGTCCAGACCTGACTTTGTCTGATTATTACTTGTTCCCAAACATGAGAAAATAAAACAGTTTCAAGGGAAGAAATTTGCAAATAATGAAGAAGTTAAGGCTGCAATTTGAAGGTAAAAAACAACTTTTTTTGAGGGTACAAATAAGCTTATTGAAAGATCTGAAAAATGTATTAAGATTAAAGATGAATATATTGAAAAAATAGTAATAATAATAGTTTTTTACCCCTTCTCTCCTTTATTCTGCAAATTTCTTAACCACCCCTCATAGGCATGGATTTATTTTGGGGTTCTCTATTTTGTTTTATTAATCTACATGTCTGTTTTTATACTAAGACCATGCTGTTTTGATTACTATAGCCTTGTGGTATAATTTGATATCATGTAGCATGGTATCTCCTACTTGTTCTTCTTTTTCAGAATTGCTGTGGCTATTTGAGGTCTTTTATGGTTCGATATAAATTTTAGAATTTTTTATTCTATTTTTGTGAAAAAATGGCATTGATATTTTTATAGGGATTGCATTGAATTTATAAATTGCTTTGGGTAGTGTCAACATTTTAACTGTATTATTTCTTCCCATCCATGAGCATGGTATGTGTTTCTATTTATTTGTATCTTCTTTAATTTCTCTCTTTAATGTCTTATAACAGTGATTCCTAACCTTTTCCTATTTGTGTATTACTTTTAAACCCATTTCTATAAATTGTACCCCGTGTTTTAAAAACAACTGTTTTTAAATACTTACACTTTTGTTCAATGCCTGTCTTAATGTAGGCAACAAGTTCAAAAAGAAAAATTACTACACTAAAAGTACAAACCACAACTTTGGTTTAACAATATTCAAATGACAGTTAAATATTAAGAATGATGATGAAGTATTTAACAAACTTTTAATTTACTATTAATAATAATATTTATTTGTGTTATCTGAATTCTGTAATAACTGCTATGCAAAGCACTAGCCAATTGAAACATTGTTAGTGAGATCATAGAGCTTGCTTTGATGTACTTAGTTTCTTATAAGGCTCAAAAGATTTAAAATACAGTCTTAAATCCAGACCTGCATTAGGCTTGTTGCAGTACTGATGTTTTTATGAAGGTATAAGAAGAAAAACCTTTCTCCACTAGTTCAGTACTAGTAAATGGCAAGAGGTATTTGATTGTCCTCTCACTAAGCTGTTCTTATTCCTCACTGACATCTACCCAGAAGGTAATAAGATGCTGTCTTTTAATATCAGAATTTAAAGAAGAATCAGCTGAAAGTTCAATTAACTGCTCTTTTTCATTGATTGATAGTTTAGCTTCTTTGAAGAATTCTTCATTGAAGGGATCTGTAATCCAGTTGTTTTCTTTTCCACATTGAGGGAAGTACTTATACAAGGACAATTTATGACCTTTCAAGTGACTTACAATATTCTCTTTCATGTTTTGGGATAGGTGCAAGTCATTCTTAGGTAAGAAGTTGTGCAGAGTTTTAAAAACTTCAGGCTGATCTCTTTCAATATGCTTTCCAAGAGTTCAGTTTTTTAATCATTGACTCCATTTTTTAAAATTCATTTTTATTGTTAGACTTATTGGGGTGACATCTGTTAGCAAGGATTACATAGGTTTCAGGCATACAATACTACAGTGCATTGTCAACTTGATGTATAATCAGTTCACCACCTAATGTGACTTCTCTTTCCATCACCTTATATTTAGCTTCCCCCCCTCCTCTCCCACCCCCTCCCCTTTCTCCCCTCCCTAACCCACTCGTCCCCAAATAAACATTAAACTATTGAGTGTGTCCATGGGTTATTTGTTTCTTCATTTCTTTTTTTTCTTTGCTTTCAGTTTTATATTCCGCATATGAGTGAAATCATGCAGTTCTTTGTTTTTTCTGTCTGGCTTATTTCACTTAGC
>PVJL010015707.1:0-23326 GCA_004026885.1 Lyroderma lyra | reverse complement strand
CTCAGCCCTTCCACCATTCAAAAGTTCCAGAGGCTAGCTCCCAAACTCCTTCCGTCCCCAGCTCCCCAACCTCTCTCCCCTCCCCAAAACTGCGCAGCTCCGAATACCTCTGAATAGTCAGCAGGGATCGCGTCCCGCGTGGTCCGTCTCTGCTCCCTTCCCTCTCCCCAACCCGCCTTTTTCTCGCCAGCTTTCAGGTTTACTTGCGATTTGTGGAATTCTCAGCAGCCGGTTTGTCACTCAGGGACCACTTTCTTGGCTCCTGGACGGCCGTTCAATTGTGTTTTCTGGGAGAGGCTTTAGGAACCTCCTCTCCAGTCGCCATCTTTTCTTCTCTCCCCTGAGTGGGTGTACTTAGTTTCTGATGAGGTTAGAAACCATGTTAGGTTCAGGTAACTAGCTATGGTTAGCATAATATTTAGGGTTAGGGTTAGGGTTAGAGTTAGGTTTGAGGTTATTTTTTTAGTTTTTAATTAGGGGTGGTGTAGGTTTAAGACCAAGATAGGGGCTGTAGGGAAGCCTAGCTTTAGCTTTAGGTAGACTGTATGGATTAGATTTTGAGTTAGGCTAAGGGTTAAAGATAAGTTTAGGTTTGATTTTATTATTAGGTTTAGCAGTAGAACAAAAGGTCCGATTGTGTTTAAGGTTAGATTTTTTGTTTAAGTTTGGTCTTTTTGTTCTATTCATGGTTCAATTGAGAGTTTGGTAAGAAATAGTGTTTTACGGTAAGATTTGAGGCAGGGATTGGCTCTGAATTTGGGATGAAGTTATGGTTAGATTAAGGGCTCTGATTAGGGTTAGGTTTACAGTTATATATTAAGGGTTATGTTTTAAATTAAGTTTAAGGTGAGGTTTTGAATTTGGTATGAGAGTGGTGTTAGATTTTTGTTTCCATTTAGGGGCCAGATTACACTTAGTATTACGTTTTGAGTAAGCTTCAAGTTAGGTAAATGTTAGAATGAGTTTAGGTTCAGAACAGATTTTGTGATGATGGTTAGTGTTAGTGTAGGATAACAATAAATTGTGAGATTAGTATGAAAATTTAAAATGAATTTTTTTTGACTAAGGTTTAGGTTTGAGGTTATGTTTTTAATTAAGTATAGTGATAGTGTTAGGTTCATTTTACAGTCTATGTTTAGGGGTAATACTGAGTTTATGATTAGTGTTATTGATAGGGTTCTTGTTTTGTTTCCATTTAAAGTTTGGGTTGAGGTTGTGATTAAATTTAAAGTTACTGTTAAGATTAGGCTAACCATTGATTTATGGTTTATTTTGAAATAGGGTTTAGGTTTAGTGCTCTTTGTAGGTTATACGCTGGTGTTATGGTTGGTGCACGATGTAGTGAAGGGGTAGAATGAGGGTTAGAGTGAGGTGTGAAGTTCGATTTTGGGTTAAAACTACTTTTAATTTTCAGGTGTATGTTTAGGTTTAGGACTCCCATTAAACTTAGGTTTAGGGTAAGTGTGAAACTTTCAGTTAGGATTGTGATTAGAGATAAGGTTAGTTGTGAGGTTAAGTTTACAATCAGGTGCTGATTAGGGTGATGGCCAAGATGATGTTGACGCCCAGGGTTAGGTTTAGGATTACCCCTAGGGACATTGGTTATGTTCATGCTTATGTTCCAAGTAGATTTTGTTTTAGGTTTAGGGTTAGGGTTTGCTTTGACTCCACGATAAGGGTGTATATTAGGATTGAGTTCATGGTTAATGTTAGAGAATATGCCAAGTTTAGGGTTAGCCTTAAAACTAGGGGTAAGGTTAAGATTCCATTATTAGTTCCTTTGAAACTTAAGGTAAGGTTTTGGTTTAGGGTTCACTTATGGCAAAGTTTAGTGTTAGGTTTTTCATTGAGTTAGGTATTGTGTTTGGGATAGTTTTAATACATATTCTTTTTTTTTTAAATTTTTGCCACCACATTGGCATTTGAGATCGTCAAAAGTGTTTTTCAACTTTCCATTTACCTAGAAGCAGCAATGGGGCCTGAACTCACATAGTCTATTCAAATGCTCATCATAGATCTCACTAGTCAGGTTTCCCTCAGATTTTCAAGAAAGCTTTTCAACTTTCAAATCTCTTTACAGTTATCAGATCAGGATTGAGAGGATGACTTCCCATGAATATACCAAACACAAATGCCAGCCACTTTCTTCCTTTCTCCCTGACCACAAACGAAAATCACCTATGAAATGCATAATAATGCGCATGAATCTCTTTATCCCATTATCTCAAGTTTCCATTCTGTATTTTAGTTGTGTAAGAGTATTTCTGAAATACTTACTATAATTCTGAGTAGAATACAAATCATAAATAAAAAAAATACCAGAGGCTTCTATTTTAAATATTCTAAAAGGCATGCAGGCACAATCATTCTAGTATTTTGAACACTCAATTGTAAAACATAATCAAAGTGCATTGTGTGCTTGCTGTCCCCACCCCTTGCCGCCTCCCTTCTTCACATAGGAAAACAGTTCAGTGGTGTGAATACAGTTAAACGAGGGGATGCTCCTGCTCAATGTACGCTCACCTATATCACAGAACATACATAGAGACAGTAAGTTGAGTTCATGTTATGCACACCTAAAATTCCTCCGCAAGAGAACGGCTGCCTGTTCATCATATATTGTGGTCCCAGCCGCACAACCACTAAGTATAGGGTAAAACAGACAAAAGTACTTACATAATTGACCAGAACATACCACCCTTTTACTCTGATTTATCTTGGATCAAGCAATGCCTTGAAATAGGTATGAAGTGATGCATCAAAATTACCCATTGAAAACCTCAGAACCCTTGTGAGAGCTGAGGATTGGAGAGGCATTTTGGCGCCAACAGGAGCGCCCTTGGGCCACCGGATCCCAGGCTGATGCAGGTGGACAGCCCTTCCAGGGCCCACCCACCCTCTGCGATGGAAAGAGGAAGGCGCCAGGGACCTATAATCAAAACATTGGCTGACCGCGTTGTCACATTTGCTGGGTCAGCCAATCGGGGCCCCGAGGCTGTATCACGGGTTATGATGTCTTGAAGCCCCATAGCCAAGCAGGAGACTATAGAACTGTCATGACTGTGATTTCCATAATGCGATGCAGTGGGGAGCTGTGACCCTGGAAATGGTTTAGTGTTAAGTTAAGGACTTGTGTTAAGGATGAGATTCTGCGCAGCTTCAGCTTTGGTGTTAGCCTTAGAGTTAGCTTTGAGGTTAGAGGTTTTGTTAAAATTGTGGTTAGTTTTCAGGGTATATAAAATTGGGTGTGAGATGTATGTGTACTATTGTTGTTATGATTTGTGTAAGGATCCATCTTTGAGTTAGGCTATGTGTTGGGTTTCAGGATAGGATCAGGGCTAGAGTTTGGATTGGGTTAGAAGAAGCTTTGAGGTTTTGGTATTAAGAACATTGAAATGAGAACTCTGGGTAGAAGGGCTATTGATAGAGTGAGGTAAAGTTTGAGGATAGAGATAGAGGTTTTTTGTTAGGTACAGACCTGTGTAAGGTTTTAGGTGAGTTAATGATTGGGGTAGTTATATACATAGGCTTCGTGTTACCTTTGAGATTGGAGTTGGGTTTTAAGATAGGGTAGGAGAAGAGCCGGTTTATTGTTGTGGTGCAGATTTCAATTTATGATTCGGTTTTTAGCATTAGAGTGAGATTTAGCTGGGAGGTCAGGGTTGGTTTTCCATTCAAGTTGGGGTTGCGTTTCCAGAAAAACGAGTATGGGTTCCTTTCAGGGATAGTGTTATAGGATGGCTCAGGTTTTCCACTAGGGCTCAGTTTAGCATTCGATATCAGTTTTGGATTATTTCTTGAGTATATTATGAGATTTAGGGTTAGGGTTCTCTTTATACTAAAGCTGAGGGTTCTGTTTTAAATTAGGTTTGGATTTGGTGTTGGATTAGGTTTGGGGTTTCTTTGTTATTTAGGCCAGTTTTATTGTTTGGGTTTTTTATTTCTGTATTAAATTAATGACAGTGACAATGATTAGTAACATTATATTTCCAGTGTGCATTTCTATAATACATAATTCATATTCATATATTGCATTGTGCGTTCTGTACCCAGTGTCACTTCTTCCTTCCCCCTATATTTGACCCACCCCTTTCCTTTTCTACCACCTCTCTTTTTCCTTACTTTCTTGCAACCACTAATGTGTTGTCTGTATTCATGAGTTTTTGGATTTTTCTTTGTTGCTTTAATTTTTACATCCCAAGTATGAGTGAAGTTCTATGGTTCCGAACTATTTGTATTTGATTTATTTCCCTTAGCATGGTAATCACCAGACCCATCTATTTTGTCACAATCGTCAGTGTTTCATCATTATTTCTGGGCGAGTAGTGTTTCACTGGGAGTTTATACCCCATTCCCTGCATCCAATCAATTGCTGAAGAACATGTTGGTTGTTGATATGTCTTGAACACTATAATTTGTACTGCAAGGAACACAGGGGTACGCATATCTCTATGAGTACATATTTTCAGATTTGGAGGGTGGATACCCAGAGAAGGGATTGCTTGGTTGTATGGTATATTTATTCTTAACATTCTGAGGAACCTCTTTACTGTTTTCCATCGTTGCTGCCAATTGACATGCCCACCTGCAGCATATGAGAGTTCTTTATTCCCACAGCCTCTCCAATACTCGTTATTACTTGTCTTGTGGATAATAGCCTTTCTATTAATAACAGGTATGAAGTGGTATTTCATGGCATCTCTCTAATATCCAATTTTCTTAAACATTTTTTATGTATCTCTTAGGTGTTTGAATAATCTGTCTTCTTGGGGAAAGTGTCTGTCCAAGTCCTGTGCCCATGTGTTCATGGGATTATTTGTTTGTCTGTTGTTGAGTTTTAGGAGTTCTTTATATAGTTTAGGTTTTAACCCCCTTTCAGTCATTGCCTTTTTGCTTCTTGTTGGTTTCTTTGGCTGTGCAGAAGCTTTTCCGTTGTGTACAGTCCCATTCATTTCTTTTGTCTTTTACTTCCCTTGCTTTTGAGGTAACATTCATCAAACTCTTTCTGAAGCAAGGTCTTCAGATTTGTGACCTGCGCTTTCTTTTATGCTATTTGTCATTATTGGTAGCATGTTTAGGTCTTTGGTCCAGTTTTACTTAATTTTGGTATATGTTGAATACTGTCAGTCTAGTTTCATTCTTTTGCATGTGATATTCTCTATGCCCAAGGACCGTTTATGGAAAATGGATTCTTTGCTTCATGTTATATTTTTGGCTTTCCATAAAAAACAATCTTCACATATATACGTGGGATTACTTCTGGATTTTCAGTTTTTCTTCATTGGTGTGTGTGTGCCTATATTTCTGCCAATACACTGCTGCTTAAATTATTGTCATTGTGTGTTATAGATTGAAGTCAAAGAGTGTGAAACCTTCACCATTATTGTTTTTTTCCTTTGGATGCCTGTGGTTATTTGTGGTCTCTTTAGATTTCATACAAATCTGTTGATGTTTTTCTTGAAATTTTTCAAAAACCTCTCATTGGAATTTTAATGGGGATGGCATTAAATCTGTTCATTGATTTGTGTGATATGACCATTTCAATGAGTTTCATTCATCCCATTTATGAATATAACATCTCTGCATTTCTTTGTGCCTTCTTCAATTTCTTTTTTTTTTCAGCGTATATTTATTTATTACTTATTTATTTCTATTCATTTTTATTGATAGACTTATTGTTGTGACATCTGTTACCAAGGATTTCATAGGTTTCAGGAATACAATTCTACTGAGCGTTGTCAACTTTATGTATAATCAGTTCACCACCTAATGCGATGTCTCTTTACATCACCTTATATTTAGCTTCGCCCCCTCCTCTCCCAGCCACTCCCTTTTCTTCCGTCCTTAACCCACTCACCCCAAATAATCATTAAAGCATTGAGTGTGTCCATGGGTTATTTGTTTGTTAATTTCATTTTTTCTATGCTTTCAGTTTTATACTCCACATATGAGTGAATTCATACAATTCTTTGATTTTTTTGTGTGGCTTATTTCCCCTAGCATGATGATTGCACTTCCATCCGTGTTGTTGCAAAATGACAATATTTCATCTTTTCTTATAGCTGAGTAATATTCCGTCAAAAATTAACTCAATATTGGTTAAACACCTTCATATAAGACATGTAACATTACACTGTATAGAAGGAGACATTGGTACTAAACTTATAGACCTAGGACTCCAGGAAGACTTATTGAACCGGTCCTCAAAGGCAAGGGAATTGTAAGCAAAAATAAATGAATGGGACTATATCAAACTCAAAAGCTTCTGCAAAGCAAAAGAAAACTTCAATTACTTTTAACATCTTGTGTTTGACAGAGTATATGTCCCTCAGCCCCTGTGTTCAGTTTCTTCTCAGCATTGAGGTTAGGGTTAACTTACAAATTAGGGTATGTGTTGGACTGATCTTTAGGGTTATTGCTCTTTTTAGGTGGGTGGTGTCAGTTAGAGTCAGAGTTATAACTAAGGTTAGCGTTAGCGTTCATTTGATCATTAGAATTAGGGTTAAGATTAGGGTTATATTGACTTTTGAAGTTCGAGTTTCACTCTCAATTACTGCTATGATTAGGCTTAGTGTTATTTCTAGAATTAGGTTTAAGGGAAAGCACGGGTTATGTAATGGGTAGGTTTAGGTATGTGCTTAGTTTCTGATGAGGTTAGAAACCATGTTAGGTTCAGGTAACTAGCTATGGTTAGCATAATATTTAGGTTAAGGGTTAGGGATAGAGTTAGTTTTGAGGTTATTTTTATAGTTTTTAATTAGGTGTGGTGTCGGTTTAAGACCAAGATAGTGGCTGTAGCGAATCCTAGATTTAGCTTTAGGTAGAGGATATGGTTTAGATTTTGAGTTAGGCCAAGTGTTAAAAATAACGTTAGGTTTGATTTTATTATTAGGTTTAGCAGTAGAACAAAACGTCCAATTGTGTTTAAGGTTAGATTTTGTGTTTTCCTTTAGGTCTTTTTGTTTTATTCATGGTTCAAATGAGAGTTTGCTAAGAAGTAGTGTTTTACGGTAAGCTTTGATGCAGGGATTGGCTCTGAATTGGGGAAAAATTTAGTGGTAGAGTAAGGGCTGCGATTAGGGTTAGGTTTACTGTTATATATGAAGGGTTATGTTTTATGTTAAGTTTAAGGTTAGGTTTTGAATTTAGTATGAGAGTGGGGTTAGATTTGTGTTTCCATTTAGGGGCCAGAGCACACTTAGTATTACGTTTTGAGTAAGCTTCAAGGTAGGTAAATGTTAGAATGAGTTTAGGTTCAGAACAGATTTTGTGATGATGGTTAGTGTTAGTGTAGGAGAAGAATAAATTGTGATATTAGGATGAAAATTTGAAATGAATTTCTTTTGACTAACGCTTAGGTTTGAGGTTATGTTTTTAATTAAGTATAAGGATAGTGTTGTGTTCATTTTACATTCTAAGTTTAGGGTAATGCTGAGTTTATGATTAGTGTTATGGATAGGGTTCTTTTTATGTTTCCATTCAAAGTTTGGGTTGAGCTTTGATTAAATTTAAGGTTATTTTTAAGATTAGGCTTACCATTGCTGTATGGTTTCCTTTGAAATTGGGGTTAGGTTTAGTGTTCTTTGTAGGTTTTATGCTCGGGTTATGGTTGGTGCACGATGTATTGAAGGGTTAGGATGAGGGTTAGAGTGAGGTTTGAAATTCGATTTTGTGTTAAAATTAGTTTTAAGTTTCAGGTGTATATTTAGGTTTAGGACTCCCGTTAAGCCTAGGTTTAGGTTAAGTGTGAACTTTTCAGTTCGGATTGTGATTAGAGATAAGGTTAGTTGGGAGGTTCAGTTTACGATCAGGTGCTGTTTAGGGTGAGGGCCAAGATGATGTTGACGTCCAGGGTTAGGTTTAAGGTTACCCTTAGGGATTTTGGTTATGTTCATGGTTCATGTTCCAAGTAGATTTTATTTTATGTTTAGGGTTAGGGTTTGCTTTGACTCAGGGTAAGGGTGTAAATTGGGATTGAGTTCATGGTTAATGTTAGAGAATAGGCCAGGTTTAGGATTAGACTTAGGGCTAGGGATAAGGTTAAGATTCCATTATTAGGGTAAGATTTGGCTTTACGGTTCACTTATGACTAAGTTTAGTGTTAGGTTTGTCAGTGTGTTAGGTATTGTGTTTGCGATAGTTTTAATACTTATTCCAATTTTTAAAAATTTTTGCCACCACGTTCGCATTTGAGATCATCACAAGTGGTTTTCAAATTTCCATTTACCTAGAAGCAGCAATGGGGCCTGAACTCATATAATCTATTCAAATGCCCATCATAGATCCCACTACTCAGGTTTCCCTCAGATTTTCAAGAAAGCTTTTCAAATCTCAAATCTCTTTACAGTTATCAGATCAGGATTGAGAGGATGACTTGCCGTCAAGATACCAAATACAAATGCCAGCCACTTTCTTCCTTCCTCCCTGACCACAAAGGACAATCACCTATGAAATGCATAATAATGCGCATGAATCTCTTTTTCCCATTATCTCAAGTTTCCATTCTGTATTTTAGTTGTGTAATAGTATTTCTGAAATACTTACTATAATTCTGAGTAGAATACAAATCATAAATAAAAAAAAAAATACCACAGGCTTCTATTTTAAATATTCTAGAAGGCATGCACGCACAATCATTCTAGTATTTTGAACAGTCAATTGTAAAACATAATCAAAGTGCATTGTGTGCTTGCTGTCCCCACAACTTGCCGCCTCCCTTTTTCACTTAGGAAAACCATTCAGTGGTATGAATACAGTTAAACAAGGGGATGCCCCTTCTAAATGTACGCTCACCTATGTCACAGAACATACAGGGAGACAGTAATTTCAGTTTATTTTATACACACCTAATAATCCTCCGCAAGAGAACGGCTGACTGTTCATCATATATTATGGTCCCAACCACACAACCACTAAGTATAGTGTAAAACAGACAAAAGTACTTACGTAATTGACCAGAACAAACCACCGTTTTACTCGATTTATCTGGGATCAAGCAATGCCTTGAAATAGGTATGAAGTGATGCATCAAAATTATCCACTGAAAACCTCAGAACCCTGGTGAGAGCAGAGCATTGGAGAGGCGTTTTGGCACCAACAGAAGCGCCCTTGGGCCACCGGATTCCAGGCTGATGCAGGTGGACAGCCCTTCCAGGGCCCATCCACCCTCCGCGATGGAAAGAGGAAGGCGGCAGGGACCTATAATCATAATATTCGCTGACCGCGATGTCACAGTTGCAGGGCCAGCCAATCGGGGCCCCGAGTCTGTATCAAGGGTTATGATGTCTTGAAGCCCCTAGCCAATCAGGAGACAATAGAACTGTCATGATTGTGAGTTCCATAATGCGATGCAGTGGGGAGCTGTGAACCTGGGAGAGGTTTAGAGGTAAGTTTAGGACTTGTGATAAGGATGAGGTTCTGCGCAGCTTCAGCTTTGGTGTTAGCCTTAGAGTTAGCTTTGAGGTTAGAGGTTTTGTTAAAATTGTGGTTAGTGTTCAGGGTATGTAAAATTGGGGGTGAGAGGTATATGTACTATTGTGGTAATGATTTGTGTAAGGATCCATCTTTGAGTTAAGCTATGTGTTGGGTTTCAGGATCGGATCAGGGCTAGATTTTGTATTGGGTTAGAAGAAGCTTTGAGGTTATGGTATTAAGAACATTGAAATGAGAACTCTGGGTAAAAGGGCTATTGATAGAGTGAGGTAAAGTTTGAGGATAGAGATAGAGGTTTTTCGTTAGGTACAGATTTCTGTAAGGGTTTGGGTGAGTTAATGTTTAGGCGTAGTTATATACATAGGCTTCGTGTTACCTTTGAGGTTGGAGTTAGGTTTTAAGATAGGGTAGGAGAAGGGCCGGTTTAATGATGAGGTGCAGATTTCAGTTTATGATTCGGTTTTTAGGATTAGAGTGAGATTTAGCTGGGAGGTCATTGTTGGTTTTCTATTCGAGTTGGGGTTTGGTTTCCAGTAAAGCGAGTATGGGTATCTTTCAGGGATAGTGTTATGGGAAGGGTGAGGTTTTCCACTAGGGCTCAGTTTAGCGTTAGATTTCAGTTTAGGATTATTTCTTGAGTCTATTTTGAAATTTAGAGTTACGGTTCAGTTTATAGTGATGCTGAGGGTTCTGTTTTAAATTTGGTTTGGCGTTGGTGTTGGATTAGGTTTGGGGTTTCTTTGTTATTTATGCCAGGTTTTGGTTTGGGTTATTAATTTATGTATTAAATTAATTACGGTGACATTGATTAGTAACATTATATTTCCAGTGTGCATTTCTATAATATATAATTCATATTCATATATTGCATTGTGCATTTAGCACCCAGAGTCACTTCTTCCTTCCCCCTATATTTGACCCACCCCTTTCCTCTTCTACCACCTTCCTTTTTTCTTACATTCTTGTAGCCACTAATGTGTTGTCTGTATTTTTGAGTTTTTGGTTTTTTTTTAGTTGTTTTCATTTTTACATCCCAAGTATGAGTGAAGTTCTATAGTTCCTTGCTATTTCTGTTTGATTTATTTCCCTTAGCATGGTAATCTCCAGACCCATCCATGTTGTCACAATCAGCAATATTTCATCTTTACTTCTGGGCGAGTAGTGTTTCACTCGGTATTTGTACCACATGTCCTGCATCCAATCACTTGTTCGAGAACATGTTGGTTGTTGACATTTCTTGTCCACCACAACGTGTATTGCAAGGAACACAGGGGTACATATATCTCTATGAGTACATGTTTTCATACTTGGAGTGTGGATACCCAGAGAAGGGATTGCTGGGTTGTATGGTATATTTATTCTGAACATTCAGGGGATCCACTGTACTGTTTTTCATAGTTGCTGCCAATTGTCATTCCCACCTGCAGCATATGAGAGTTTTTTATTCCCACAGCCTCTCCAACACACATTATTACTTGTCTTGTGGATCATAGCCTTTCTATTAATAACAGGTATGAAGTGGTAGTTCATGGCATTTCTCTAATAGCCAGTTTACTTAAACATTTTGTATGTATCTCTTGGGTGTTTGATTAATCTGTCCTCTTGGGGGAAGTGTCTGTCAAAGTCCTCTGCCCATGTGTTCATCGGATTGTTTGTTTGTCTGGTGTTGAGTTCTAGGAATTCTTTATATACTATAGAATTTAAACCCTTTTAGGTCATTGCTTGCAAGTGGCTTTTCCCACTCTGTCTGCAGCCTTTTACTTTTTTGATGGTTTCTTTGGCTGTGCACAAGTTTTTATGTTTGGTACAGTCCCATTCATTTCTTTTGACTTATACTTCCCTTGCCTTTGATTTAACATTCATATAACTGTTTCTCAAGCAAGAACTACAGGTTTGGGACCTACGCTTTCTTCTATGCAATTTATCATTATTGGTAGTATGTTTAAGTCTTTGGTCCAGTTTTAGTTAATTTTGGTATATGTTGAAAACTGTCAGTCTAGTTTCATTTTTTTGCATGTGATATTCTCCATGAGCTATCACCATTTATGGAAAATGGATTCTTTGCTTCATGTTATATTATTGGCTTTCCATAAAAAACAATCTCCACATATATATGTGGTATGACTTCTGGGTTTTCAGTTCTTCTTCATTGGTGTGTGTGTGCCTATTTTTCCGCAAAATCCCTGCTGCTTATATTATTGTCATTGGGTGTTATAGATTGAAGTCAAAGAGTGTGAAACCTTCACCATTATTGTTTTTTTCCTTCAGATGCCTGGGGTTATTTAGGTCCCTTTAGATTCCATACAAATCTGTTGATGTTTTTCTTGAAATTTTTCGAAAAACTGTCATTGGAATTTTGATGCGGATGGCATTATATCTGTTCATTTCTTTGTGTAACATCACCATTTCAATGAGGTTCATTCATCACATTTATGAACATAAAATCTCTGCATTTCTGTGTGCCTTCTTTAATTTCTGTTTTTTTATTCAGCCTATATTATTTAATTAATTAATTTATTTGTTTATTTCTATTCATTTTTATTGTTAGACTTATTGGTGTGACATCTGTTAGCAATGATTTCATAGATTTCAGACATACAATTCTACTGTGCATTGTCAACTTGATGTATAATCAGTTCACCCCCTAATGCGACGTCTCGTTACATCACCTTATATTTAGCTTCACCCCCTCCTCTCCCAGCCCCTCCCTTTTCTCCCCTCCCTAAACCACTCGTCCCCAAATTAACATTAAATTATTGATTTTGTCCATGGTTTATTTGCTTGTTCATTTCTTTTTTTCCTTGCTTTCAGTTTTATATTCTGCAAATGAGTGAAGTCATACAGTTCCTTGATTTTTCTGTGTGGCTTATTTCCCTAAGCATGATGATCTCCAGGTCCATCCGTGTTCTTGCAAATGGCAATATTTCATCTTTTCTTATAGCTGAGTAATATTCCATCAAAAATTAACTCAAAATAAATTAAAGACCTTCATATAAGACCTGTAACAATACACTGTATAGAAGAAGACATTGGTATTATATTTATACACCTAGGAGTCAAGGAAGTCTTCATGATCCGGTCTTCAAAGAAAAGGAAGTATAAGCAAAAATAAATGAATGGGACTATATCAAACTCAAAAGCTTCTGCAAAGCAAAAGAAACTTTCAATTTCTTTTAACATCTTGTGTTTGTCAGAGTTTAGGTCCCTCAGCCCCTGTGTTAAGTTTCTTCTCAGCATTGAGGTTACGGTTAACATACAAATTAGGGTTTGTGTTGGAATAAGCTTTAGGGTTATTGCACTTTTTAGGTCGGTGGTATCAGTTAGAGTCAGAGTTATAATTAAGGTTAGGGTTAGCGTTCAGTTGGTCATTAGAATTAAGGTCAAATTAGTGTTATATTGACTTTTGAAGTTAGGGTTTCACTTTCAGTTACTTTTATGATTAGGCTCAGTGTTATTTCTAGAATTTGGTTTAAGGGAAAGCGCGGGTTATGTAATGGGTAGATTTAGGGTATGTGCTTAGTTTCTGATGAGGTTAGAAACCAATTTATGTTCAGGAATCTAGTTATGGTTAGCATTAGGTTTAGGGTTATGGTTAGGGTTATAGTTAGGTTGAAGGTTATTTTTTTAGTTTTTAATTAGGAGTGCTGTAGGTTTAAGACTAAGATGGGGGCTGTAGGGAAGCCTAGCTTTAGCTTTAGGTAGACGTTATGGTTTAGATTTTGAGTTAGTCTAAGGGTTAAAGATAAGGTTAGGTTTGATTTTATTATTAGGGTTAGCATTAGAACAAAAGGTCCGATGGTGTTTAAGGTTAGATTTTGTGTTTAAGCTTTGGTCTTTTTGTTTTATTCATGTTTCAAATGAGAGGTTGGTAAGAAGCAGTGTTTTATGGTAAGCTTTGAGGCAGGGATTGGCTCTAAATTAGGGAAAAATTTAGGGTTAGAGTAAGGGCTGTGGTTAGGGTTTGGTTTACAGTTATATTAAGTGTTATATATTACGTTAAGTTTAAGGTGAGGTTTTGAGTTTGGTATGAGAGTAGGGTTAGTTTTGTGTTTCCATTTAGGGGAAGGATTACACTTAGGATTACGTTTTAAGTAAGCTTCAAGTTAGGTTAAGTGTTAGAATTAGTTTAGGTTCAGAATATATTTTGTGATGAGAGTTAGTGTTAGTGTAGGATAAGGATTAATTGTGAGATTAAGATGAAAATTTGAAATAAATTTTTTTTGACTTAGGTTTAGGTTTGAGGTTAGGTTTTTAATTAAGTATAAGGATAGTGTTAGGTACATTTTCCAGTCTAGTCTTAGGGTTAAGGCTGAGTTTATGATGAGAGTTATGGATAGGTTTCTTGATATGGTTCCATTTAAAGTTTGAGTTGGTTGTGAAATTAAAGTTAAGGTTAGGCTTACCATTGATTTATGGTTTACTTTGAAATTGGGATTAGGTTTAGTGTTCTTTGTAGGTAATATGCTGGGTTTATGGTTGGTGCACGATGTAGTGAAGGGGTAGGATGAGGGTTAGATTGAGGTTTGAAGTTCGATTTTGGGTTAAAATTAGTCTTAAATTTCAGGTGTATGTTTAGGTTTAGAACTCCATTTAGGCTTAGGTTTAGGGTAAGTGTGAAACTTTCAGTTAGTATTGCGATTAGAGATAAGGTTAGTTTTGAGGTGAAGTTTACGATCAGGTGCTGGTTAGGGTGATGGCCAAGATGATGTTGACGCCAAGGGTTAGGTTTAGGGTTACGCTTAGGGATTTTGGTTATGTTCATGGTTCATGTTCCAAGTAGATTTAGTTTTAGGTTTAGGGTTAGGTTTTCCTTTGAGTCAAGTGTTAGGGTGTAAATTGGGATTGAGTTCATGATTAAGGATCAAGAATAGGCCAGGTGTAGGGTTAGACTTAGGGCTAGGAAGAAGGTTATGATTCCATTATGTGTTCCTTTGAAACTTAGGGTAAGGTTCGGGTTTAGGGTTCACTTGTGTGTAAGTTTAAGATTAGGTTCGTCCTTGAGTTAGGTATTGTGTTTGGGATAGTTTTAATACTTATTCCTTTTTTTTGGAAACTGTTGCCACCACATTGGCATTTGAGATCATCAAAAGTGTTTTTCAACTTTCCATTTACCTCGAAGCAGCAATGGGGCCTGAACTCACATAGTGTATTCAAATGCTCATCATAGATTTCACTACTCAGTTTTCCCTCAGTTTTTCAAGAAAGCTTTTCAAGAATAACTTCTCAACTCTCAAATCTCTTTACAGTTATCAGATCAGGATTGAGAGGATGACTTCCCATCAAGATACCAAACACAAATGCCAGCACTTTTTTCCTTCCTCCCAGAACACAAAGGACAATCACCAATGAAATGCATAATAATGCGCATGAATCTCTTTATCCCATTATCTCAAGGTTCCATTCTGTATTTTAGTTGTGTAAGAGTATTTCTGAAATACTTACTATAATTCTGAGTAGAATACAAATCATAAATAAAAAAAATACCACAGGCTTCTATTTTAAATATTCTAGAAGGCATGCACGCACAATCACTGTAGTATTTTGAACAGTCAATTGTAAATCATAATCAAAGTGCATTGTGTGCTTGCTGTCCCCACCCCCTGCCACCTCCTTCCTTCCCCTAGGAAAACAGTTCAGTCGTGTGAGTACAGTTAAAGGAGGGGATGCCACTTCTAAATATACATTCACCTATCTCACAGAACATATAGAGAGACAGTAAGTTGAGTCCATATTATACACACCTAAAATTCCTTCGCAAGAGATCGGCGGCCTGTTCATCATGTATTATAGTCCCAGCTACACAACCACTAAGTATAGGGTAAAACAGAAAAGGTACGTACGTGAATGACCAGAACAAACCACCCTTTTACTCTGATTTATCTGGGATCAAGAAATGCCTTGAAATAGGTATGAAGTGATGCATCAAAATTATCCATTTGAAAACCTCAGTACCCTGGTGAGACCGGAGGCTTGGAGAGGCGGTTTGGCACCAACAAGAGCGCCTTTGGGGCACCGGATCCCAGGCCTATGCAGGCAGACAGCCCTTGCAGGGCACACCCACCCTCCTTGATGAAAGGTGGAAGGTGCCAGAGACTTATAATCAGAACTTTGGCAAAGTTACAGGGCCGTCCAATGGGGCCCCCAGGATATATCAAGGGCTATGATTTCTTGCAGCCCCAGAGCCAATCACGACACAATAGAACTGTCATGATTGTGAGTTCCATAATGCGATACAGTGGGGAGCTGTGACCCTGGGAGAGTTTTAGAGTTAAGTTTAGGACTTGGGTTAAGGATGAGATTCTGGGCAGCTTCAGCTTTGGTGTTAGCCTTAGAGTTAGCTTGGAGGTCAGAGGTTTTGTTAAAATTGTGGTTAGTGTTCAGGGTATGTAAAGTTGGGTGTGAGCGGATTGTGTACTATTGTGATTATGATTAGTGTAAGGATCCATCTTTAAGTTAGGCTATGTGTTAGGTTTCAGTTTAGGTTCAGGATTAGAGTTTGGATTGGTTTAGAAAAAGCTTTGAGGTTATACTATTAAGAACATTTAAATGAGAACTCTGGGTAGAACGGCAATTGATAGAGTGAGGTAAAGTTTGAGGATAGAGTTAGGTTTTTCGTTAGGCATGTCCTTGGGTTAGGGTTTGGGTACGTTAAGGTTTAGGAGTAGTTATATACTGAGGCTACGTGTTACTTTTGAGGTTGGAGTTGGGTTTTAAGATAGGGTAGGAGAAGGGCTGGTTTAAAGGTGCGGTGCAGATTTCAGTACATGATTCGGTTTTTAGGATTAGGGTGAGATTTAGCTTGGAGGTCAGGGATGGTTTTCCATTCGAGTGGGGGTTGGGTTTCCAGTAAAAGCGAGTATGGGTTCCTTTCAGGGATAATGTTATAGGAAGGCTCAGGTTTTCCACTATGGCTCGGTTTAGCGTTAGACATCAGTTTAGGATTATTTCTTGAGTATATTATGAGATTTAGAGTTAGGGTTAAGTTTATAGTAAAGCTGAAGGTTCTGTTTTAATTTAGGTTTGGATTTTTTCTTGGATTAGGTTTGGGATTTCTTTGTATTCTAGTCCAGGGTTATGGTTTCCGTTTTTATTTATGTATTAAATTAATGACAGTGACATTGATTAGTAACATTACATTTCCAGTGTGCATTTCTATAATACATAATTCATATTCATATATTGCATTGTGCGTTCAGCACCCAGAGTCACTTCTTCTTTCCCCCTATATTTGACCACCACTTTTCGCTTCTACCAACAATCTTTTTCCTTACTTTCATGCAACCACTTATGTGTTCTCTGTATTTATGAGTTTTGATTTTTCTTTGTAACTTTCATTTTTACATCCCAAGAATGAGTGAAGTTCTATGGTTCTGAGATATTTCTATTTGATTTTTTTCCCTTAGCAAGGTAATCTGCAGACCCATCCATGTTGTCACAAACGGCAGTGTTTCATCTTTATTTCTAGGCGAGTAGTGTTTCACTGCGTGTTTCTACCACATCTAAAGCATCCATTCTATTGTTGAAGAACATGTTGGTTGTTGATATGTCTTGACCACCATAACTTGTACTGCAAGGAACACAGGGGCATGTATATCTCTATGAGTACATGTTTTCAGATTTGGAGGTTGGATACCCAGAGAAGGGTTTGCTTGGTTGTATGGTATATTTATTCTTAACAATTTGTGGAACCTCTGTACTGTTATCCATCGTTGCTGCCAATTGACATGCCCACCTGCAGCATATGAGAGTTCTTTATTCCCACAGCCTCTCCAACACTCGTTATTTCTTTTCTTGTGGATCATAGCCTTTCTATTAATAACAGATATGAAGTGGTAGTTCACGGCATTTCTCTAATAGCCAGTGTACTTAAACGTTTTGTATGTATGTCTTGGGTGTTTGATTAATCTGTCTTCTTGTGGAAAGTGTCTGTCCAAATCCTCTGCCCATGTGTTCATGGAATTATTTGTTTGTCTGTTGTTGATATCTAATAGTGCTTTATATAGTTTAGGTTTTAACCCCCTTTCGGTCATTCCTTGCAAAGGCCTTCTCCCACTCTGTCGGTATCCTTTTTGTTTCTTGATGGTTTCTTTGGCTGTGCAGAAACTTTTACGTTGGTTACAGACCCATTCATTTATTTTGACTTTTACTTCCCTTGCCTTTGAGGTAACATTCATTAAACTCTTTCTGAAGCAAGGTCTACAGGTTTGGGACCTTCGCTTTCTTCTATGCAATTTATCATTATTGGTAGCATGTTTAGGTCTTTGGTCCTATTTTAGTTAATTTTGGTATATGTTGAAAACTGTCAGTGTAGTTTCATTCTTTTGCATGTGATATTCTCTATGCCCTAGCACCGTTTATGGAAAATGGGTTCTTTGCTTCATGTCATATTTTGGCTTTCCAAAAAAATAATCTTCACATATATATGTGGGATTACTTCTGGGTTTTCAGTTCTTCTTCATTGCTGTGTGTGTGCCTATATTTCTGCCAATACCCTGCTGCTTATATTACTGTCATTGTGTGTTATAGACTGAAGTCAAAGAGTGTGAAACCTTCACCATTATTGTTTTCTTCCTTCGGATGCCTGTGTTTATTTGAGGTCTTTTTAGATTCCATAGAAATCTGTTGATGTTTTTCTTGAAATTTTTCAAAAAACTGTCTTTGGAATTTTGATGGGGATGGTATTAAATCTGCTCAATGCTTTGTGTAACATGACCATTTCAATGAGGTACATTAGTCCCATTTATGAATAGAAAATCTCTGCATTTCTTTGTGCCTTCTTTAATTTCTTTTTTTTCAGCCTTTATTTATTTATTTATTTATTTATTTATTTATTTATTTCTATTCATTTTTATTGATAAACTTATTGGTGTGACATCTGTTAGCAAGATTTCATAGGTTTCCGGCATAAAATTCTACTGTGCATTGTCAACTTGATGTATAATCAGTTCACCACCGAATGCGACATCTCTTTACATCACTTTATATTTAGCTTCTCCCCATTCTCTCCCAGCCCCTCCCTTTTCTCCCGCTCCTGACCCACTCGTCCCCAAATAATCATTAAATTATTGATTGTGTCCATGTGTTACTTGTTTGTTCATTTCGTTTTTCTTTGTTTTCAGTTTTATATTTCATATATGAGTGAAGTCATACCGTTCTTTGATTTTTCTGTGTGGCTTATTTCCCTAAGCATTATGATCTCCACGTCCATCCGTGTTGTTGCAAATGACAATATTTCATCTTTTCTTATAGCTGAGTAATATTCCATCAAAAATTAACTCAAAATAGATTAAAGACCTTCATATAAGACCTGTAACAATACACAGTATAGAAGAAGAAATTGGTACTAAACTTATAGACATAGGACTCAAAGAAGACTTCATGACACGGTCCTCAAAGGCAAGGGAAGTATAAGCAAATATAAATGAATGGGACTATATCAAACTCAAAAGCTTCTGCAAAGCAAAAGAAAACTTCAATTTCTTTTAACATCTTGTGTTTCTAGGAGTATAGTTCCCTCAGCCACTGCGTTAAGTATCTTCTCAGCGTTGAGGTTAGGGTTAACATACAAATTAGGGTATGTGTTGGACTGATCTTTAGGGTTATTGCTCTTTTTAGGTGTGTAGTATCAGTTAGAGTCCTAGTTATTACTAAGGTTAGGTTTTGCGTTCAGTTGGTCATGAGAATTAGGGTTAAGGTTACGGTTATATTGACTTTTGAAGTTCGGGTTTGACTCTCAATTACTCTTATGATTAGGCTTAGTGTTATTTCTAGAATTTGGTTTAAGGGAAAGCACGGGTAATGTAATAGGTAGGTTTAGGTATATGTTTAGTTTCTGATGAGGTTAGACACCATGTTAGTTTCAGGTAACTAGCTATGGTTAGCATAATATTTAGGGTTAGGGTTAAGGTTAGAGTTAGGTTTGAGGTTATTTTTTTAGTTTTTATTTAGGGGTGGTGTGGTTTAAGACCAATATAGGGGCTGTAGAGTAGCTTAGCTTTAGCTATAGGTAGACGTTATGGTTTAGATTTTGAGTTAGGCTAAGGGTGAAAGATATGGTTAGGTTTTTTTTATTATTAGGGTTAGCAATAGAACAAAAGTTCCGATTGTGTTTAAGGTTAGATATTGTGTTTAAGTTTAGGTCTTTTTGTTTTATTCATGGTTCAATTGAGAGGTTGGTAAGAAGTAGTATTATACGGTAAGATTTGAGGCAAGGATTGGCTCTCAATTGAGGATAATGTTAGGGTAAGAGTAAGGGCTATGGTTAGGGTTAGGTTCACATTTATATATTAAGCAATATGTTTTAAGTTAAGTTTAATGTGAGGTTTTGAGTTTGGTATGAGAGTGGTGTTAGATTTGTGTTTCCATTTAGGATCCAGATTACACTTAGGATTACGTTTTGAGTAAGCTTCAAGTTAGATAAATGTTAGAATGAGTTTAGGTTCAGATCTTATTGTGTGATGATGGTCAGTGTTAGGTAGGATAAGAATAAATTGTGAGATTAAGATGAAAATTTGAAATGAATGTTTTCTTGACTATGGTTGAGGTTTGAGGTTATGTTTTTAATTAAATATGAGGATAGTGTTAGGTTCATTTTACAGTCTAGGTTTAGGGGCAAGGCTGAGTTTATGATTATTGTTATGAATAGGGTTCTTTTATGTTTCCATTTAAAGATTGGGTTGAGATTTTGCTTAAATTAAAGGTTACTGTTAAGATTATGCTAACCTTTTTTTTATGGATTACTTTGAAATTGGGATTAGGTTTAGTGTTCTTTGTAGGATATATGCTGGGGTTATGGTTGGTGCACGATGTAGTGAAGGGGTAGGTTGATGCTTAGAGTGACATGTGAATTTCGATTTTGGGTTAAAATTACTTTTAAGTTTCAGGTCTATGTTTAGGATTAGGACTCCCATTAAGCATAGGTTTAGGGTAAGTGTGAACTTTCAGTTAGGATTGTGATTAGAGATAAGGTTAGTTGTGAGGTTATGTTTACGATAAGGTACTGGTAAGGGTGAGGGCCAAGATGATGATGACGCCCAGGGTTAGGTTTAGGGTTACACTTAGGGATTTGGGGTATGTTCATTGTTCATATTCCACGGAGATTTTGTTTCAGGTTTAGGTTTAGGGTTTCCTTTGACTCCAGGGTAGGGGTGTAAATTGGGATGGAGTTCATGGTTAATGTTAGAGAATAGGCCATGTTTAGTATTATATTTAGGGCTAGCGATAAGGTTAAGATTCCATTACGAGTTCCTTTGAAACTTCGGGTAAGGTGTGGGTGTAGGGTTCATTTATGACTAAGTTTAGTGTTAGGTTCGTCATAGAGTTAGGTATTGTGTTTGGGATAGTTTTAATACTTATTCCTTTTTTTTTAAATTTTTGCCACCACATTGGCATTTGAGATCATCAAAACTGTTTTTCAACTTTCCATTCACCTAGAAGCAGCAATGGGGCCTGAACGCACATAGTCTATTCAAATGCTCATCATAGATCTCACTACTCAGTTTTCCCTCAGTTTTTCAAGAAAGCTTTTCAACTCTCAAATCTCTTTACAGTTATCAGATCAGGATTGAGAGTATCACTTCCCACCAAGATACCAAAGACAAATGCCAGCACTTTCTTCCTTCCTCCCTGACCACAAAGGATAATCACCTATGAAATGCATAATAATGTGCATGAATCCGTTTTTCCCTTTATCTCAAGTGTCCATTCTGTATTTTAGTTGTGTAAGAGTATTTCTGACATACTTACCATACTTCTGAGTAGAATACAAATCATAAATTGAAAAAATACCAGAGGCTTCTATTTTAAATATTCTAGAAGGCATGAATGCACAATCATCCTAGTATTTTGAAAAGTCAATTGTAAACCATAATCAAAGTGCATTGTGTGCTTGCTGTCCCCACCACTTGCCGCCTCCCTTCTTCACTTTGGAAAACAGGTCAGTCGTGTGAATACAGTTAAAGAAGTGGATGCCCCAGATAAATGTATGCTCACTTATCTCACAGAACATACGGAGAGACAGTAAGTTGAGTTCATGTTATACACACCTAATATTCCTCTGCAAGGAAACTGCTGCCTGTTCATCACATATTATGATCCCAGCCACACAACCACTAAGTATAGGGTAAAAAAGACAAAATTTCATACATAATTGACCAGAACAAACCACCCTTTTACTCTGATTTATCTAGGATCAAGCAATGCATTGAAATAGGTATGAAGTGATGCATCAAAATTATCCATTGAAAACCTCAGAACCCTGGTGATACCAGAGGATTGGAGAGGCGTTTTGGCGTCAACAGGAGCACACCTGGGCCACCGGATACCAGGCTGATGCAGGAGGACAGCCCTTCCAGGGTGCACACACCCTACGCCATGGAAAGAGGGAGGCGCCAGGGACCTATAATCAGAAGTTTGGCTGACCGCGATGTCACAGTGGCAGGGCCAGGCAATCGGGGACACGAGGCTGTATCAAGGGTTATGAAGTCTTGATGCCCCAGAGCCAATCAGGAGACAATAGAACTGTCATGATTGTGAGTTCCATAATGCGATGCAGTGGGGATCTGTGACCCTGGGAGAGGTTTAGAGGTAAGTTTAGGACTTGTGTTAAGGATGAGATTCTGCGCAGATTCAGCTTTGGTGTTAGCCTTAGAGTTAGGTTTGAGGTTAGAGGTTTTTTTTAAATTGTGGTTAGTGTTCAGGGTATGTAAAATTGGGGGTGAGAGGTATGTGTAAATTTGTGGTTATGATTTGTGTAAGGATCCATCTTTGAGATAGGCTATGTGTTAGGTTTCAGGTTAGGTTAAGGGTTAGATTTTGGATTGGGTTAGAAGAAGCTTTGAGGTTATGGTATTAAGAACATTGAAATGAGAACTCTGGTTAGAAGGGTTATTGATAGAGTGAGGTAAAGTTTGAGGATAGAGATAGAGGTTTTCGTTAGGTACACCCTTGGGTTAGGGTTTGGGTGAGTTAATGATTAAGGGTAATTATATACATAGGCTTCTTCTTACCTTTGAGTTTGGAGTTAGGTTTTAAGAACGGGTAGGAGAAGGGCCGGTTTAATGATGCAGAGCAGATTTCAGTTTATTATCCGGTTTTTAAGATTAGGGTGAGATTTATCTTGGAGGTCAGTGTTGGTTTTCCTTTCGAGTTGGGTTTGGGTTTCCAATAAAAGCGAGTATGGGTTCCTTTCAGGGATAGTTTTATAGGAAGGCTCAGTTTTCCACTAGGGCTCGGTTTAGCGTTATATTTCAGTTTAGGATTATTTCTTGAGTATATTATGAGATTTAGAGTTAGGGTTCAGTTTATAGTAAAGCTGAGGGTTCTGTTTTAAAATAGGTTTGGATATGGTGTTGGATTAGGTTTGGGGTTTCTTTGTAATTTAGGCCAGGATTATGGTATGAGTTTTTTATTTATGTATTAAATTAATGACAGTGACAATGATTAGTAACATGACATTTCCAGTGTGCTTTTGTATAATACATAATTCATATTCATATATTGCATTGTCCGTCAGAACCCAGAGTCACTTCTTCCTTGCCCCTATATTTGACACACCCCTTTCCTCTTCTACCACCTCTCTTTTTCCTTACTTTCTTGCAACTACTAATGTGTTGTCTGTATTTATGAGTTTTTGGATTTTTCTTTGTTCTTTAATTTTCACATCCCAAGAAGGAGTGAAGTTCTATGGTTCCGAGGTATTTCTATTTGATTTATTTCCCTTAGCATGGTAATCTCCAGAACCATCCATGTTGTCACAATCGGCAGTGTTTCATCTTTATTTCTGGGCGAGTAGTGTTTCACTGGGTGTTTGCACCACATCTCCTACATCCAATCAATTGTTGAAGAACATATTGGTTGTTGATATGTCTTCACCACCATAACTTATAGTGCAAGG
>PVJL010015706.1:0-23324 GCA_004026885.1 Lyroderma lyra | reverse complement strand
TACTAAAATTAATTCAAAATGAAGTAGAGACCTCCACGTAAGACCCAAAACAATAAACTGCATAGAAGAAACCATTTGTACTAAACTTTTACATTTCAGGCTCAAGGAGGACTTCATGAACCTGACCTCAAAGGCAAGAGAAGCAAAAAGCAAAAATAAATGAACGAGAACCATTCAACATATGAATGAAACAAACAAATAAACAAAAAGCCTAAAAACCACAACCAAGTAAATGAGAGAAAATATTTGCAAACAACACATCTGGTAAGAGTATTATTATCTAAAATATATAAAGAATTAGTATGACCCAATAACCAAAAACCAGCAACCCAATTAAAAGGTGAGCTGATCTGAAAACACACTTCTCCCATGAAGATGTACAAATGGCCAACAGACCTAAGAAAAAATGCTCAACTCATTAGCTAGTAGGGAAATGCAAATGAAAACCACAATGAGATACCACCTCAAATGGCTATTATCAAGAAGACAATGAATAATAAATGCTAGAGAGGCTGGAGAGAAAAAAGGACTTTTGCACACTGCTGGTGGGAATGTATATTGGCATAGCTGCTGTGGAGAACAGTATGGAGATTCCTTAGAAAACTGGAAATGGAGTTACCATATGACCCAGCAATCCCCTTTCTGGGTATCTACCCAAAAAACTAAAACCTTAGTCTGCAAAGACTTATGTACTCCAATGTTCATCGCAGTGTTCTTCATGGTGGCCAAAACATGGAAGTAACCAAAGTGCCTTTCAGTAGATGACTGGATAAAGAAGCTGTGGTACATATACACAATGGAATATTACTCAGCTATAAGAAAAGATGAAATACTGACATTTGCAACAAAATGGATGGACCTCAAGAATATCATGCTAAGTGAAATATGCTAGGCAGGAAAAACCAAGAACCACATGACTTCTCTCATATGTGACATATAAAACTGAAAGTAACAAAGAAAAAACAAAAGAAAACAAAACAAAAAACTCATGGACACAGTCATCAGTTTAGTGGTTACCTCAGGGCTAGTGGGGAAGGGGTGGGAGAGGAGGGAGGAGGAGTCGAATATATCGTGATGGAAAGAGAACTTATGCTGGGTGGTGAACATATAATGTAATACATAGACAATGTACTGTAAAGTACATTGGAACCTATTTAATTCTTGTTAACCAATGTCACCCCAATAAGCCTAACCAATACTATTGATATGCTGATGACTCACAAAATTACATTTATAAGCTCCAAACTCAAACATCCAAATAAAAATAGAGTTCATCCTTTCATGTCTTACAGATATTTCAAACTTAACATGCTAATAACAATGTTCTTAATCTTGTTCCCTAGTTCTGTTTTTCCACAATGTCAATTGTTCTCATTCAATTTAATTGTATCACCATCTGTTTATGCAAGCTGGAAATCTGTACATCATCTTTGATTGATCCTTTTCCTCTGTGCTCATACTCATATCTGACTATCAAGTTATCTAATTCATTTTTAGTATTGTTTTTTAATTAGAGTATAGTTGATATAGCATTATATGAGTTTCAGGTATACAACATAGTTATTCAACATTTGCATACCTTGCAAACTGATCACCACCATAAATCTAATAACCATATGCCATCATGCAAAGTTATTACAATACTATTGACTATATTCTCTATGCTGTATTAATATTCATGTGACTTATAAATGGAAGTTTCTACCGCTTATTCCCCTTCACCTTCTTCACCTACACTCAACCTCCACCCCTTTGGTAACCATCATTTTGTTCTGTATATCTATGAGTTGGTTTCTGTTTTGTTTTGTTGTTCATTACTTTTATTCTTTAGATGCAACATATAAGTGAAATCATAAGGTATTTGTTCTTCTCTGTCTGACTTATTTTGCATACTGCCTCACAAATGGCAAAATTTTATTCTAATTTTTTATAGAATCAAACTGAAACAGATGAACAGGTAGTAATTGTACAAATAAAAGTGTGGAAATCAGAAGTTTCACAAAGAAGAAGAAATAATTTAGGTAAAGTATGAGAAATAAAAGAGACTTTCAAGAAATAAAAACACAGTATTTTAAGGGCATAGATGAACCTAAAGAAAGGTCACTAGGAAAGTTTTGGAGTTACAAAAGTATAATTCACCAATGCCTCACAACTTGCAATACAAATATTTCATAGCCTGTCAAGGGAGAACTTCTTCAGCTTCCTCATCTGCTACCAACATACTTATATTTGGATACTATCCTGTCTTTTTTCTTCTGGGAGACATGACATCATTTCTCCCACCTAAAAATTAAACTGCTTTGTATTTTTATGGGTGTTGACACCCTGGCTTCTGTTGTGAATCTTGACCCATCAATCTCTCCTACTTTTTCCTCTTTTTCTCCTCTTCTTCTCTGCTTTGCATTATGACCATGTAAACACTCCCAAATTGATCTCAGTAATTTTTTTGTAAACATATTATTCACCGATTATTATTCTACACATTTTCATTTTTTATAAATCTGTTTCTTAAAAGAATATTTCATATTTGTAATTATTGTATTAAAAGATAAATTAGGGTCAATGAAGGTAAGAAGAGATGAATATGTACAACAGAATGTATTTGTACAATGGGACATTAAAACAGTGAGGAAAAATATGGCAGGGTCTCAGGACTTACTTTTGTTCTAGACTATGATATAGGCAGTAAACATGAAAAATCAACATTAAAATGTTGCTCTTAGATAAAACATAAAGTTATCGTTGAAAGATGAATATAATAGAAATATTGCATTGTAAGGAATGGTGGTAAGTTTATTATTTAATCCAAAGAATATGAAGTGATGATTAAACTTTCCAAATCACCAGAGTAACTAACCCTAATTAAATTACTATAGAATTAGACTTCCAACAAATCAGGAGAGGATAAAATTTAAAAAAATATGTCAAAAATGCAAACGCTGATGTAATAAGTAATCATTGTTTTTAATGTAAAAAAGTAGTGATCATATATTTACAAATATATACATACATAAGTAGTAATATGCATCAACTATATTTGATTTTAAAATTAGAGTAAATTCATGATGTACAATTGATAGATAAACCAAAAACTAAGTAAACAAAATTATTTTGTCATAAGAGGGCTCTAAATAAAAGTTTTCAATCATACCTTACCTTGAATAGTATGTTCCATTGCTAATATCTCATTTTATCTTCACCAGTGAAACCACCTTGAGGATGGCCCTGCGGATTTGCTGGGTCTTGATGCTATAGATAACAGGGTTCATCAGAGGTGGAAAGAGAACAGAGACAGTACCCATGAGGATGTGCACCAGGGGTGAGGTGTGGTGTCCAAATCTGTGCACAATAGACAGACCTAGCACAGGCACGTAAAAGCAGAGCACAGCCAGGATGTGGGAGATACAGGTGTTGAGGGCCTTGAGCCTCTCCCCTGCACAGGTGATGGCCAGCACGGTACGAAGGATGATAGTATAGGAGAGCAGGATGAAAAGGACATCAAAGCCCATGGCCAATAAGATGACACAGAACCCGTAGAGTCTGTTGAAATGTGTGTCAGAGCAGGCCAGGCGGATCATGTCCTGGTGAAGGCAGTAAGGATGGGACAATGCCCACCTTTGACAGTAGTCAAATGTCAACAGGTACAATGAGGGTGCAACAGTAATGGTGGCACTCCGTATGCCCAGCACAACCCCAGCCAATGCCACACGAGGCCCTGTGAGCACAGATGTGTAACGCAGTGGGAATTGGATGGCCAACAGGCGGTTCAGAGACATAGCAAAGAGCACAGCTGACTCCATGAAGGAGAATGAGTGTAGAAAGTGCTGCTGTAGAACACAGGGCACCAGGTCCACCATCCAGGCATCAAACCACAGCACACTCAGCATTGAAGGCAGAGTGGCTATTCATAGGCCCAAGTCTGTCACAGCCAGGATGGCCAGGAAGTAGTACATAGGCTGGTGGAGGGAAGGGTCTGTTCGTACCAGATGCAAGATGGTGGCATCACTCAGGAGGGCCACAAGGAATCCTACAAAAATGGGCAGTGAGATCCAGTGGTGAGCCCATTCCAGGCCTGGGAAGCCTGTCAGCAGGAAAGTAGAGAGGCTCAAGTTGGCACTTGGTGAGGCAGATATCCTCATTCTCAAGAAGCCCATTCACTCTGAGAAACATGACAGTGTGATTTTAGATTACTAGGTCAGTAAGCATGAGGTGTCCTGCTATCACTAGGCACCAATTCCGTGCTGGCTGGTCTAGCCTTTCTGCATGCTCTGGAACTCCATGACCTCTCAATGAACCACTGCTCTCACAAATAGCATTTTTTTTTTTGCTTTCCACTGTCTTTGTCTCATTTTCATCTATTCCTTTACTTACTTCAATGACATTAAGCCTCAACAAAGATTTTTTTTTCTGCTTTTGTTCTTGACCAGATAGTGAAAGATAGTTTTGGTTTTTTTTTTTTTTGCTTCTCTTAGAAAAATTCATATAGTTCAACTTGAAAAGAATGTGCAGATTCTCAAAAATTTTGTTCCTCCAAGTTATCTTCTTTGTATGACCTCTTCAAAGCATTTCTTAAAGGAGAAATTATTTCTAATTTTTCCAAGAAAATTGAGGATGCCTATAGAGATTAGCCTCAACTATTCTGCTTTATCTCCTTATTGTTTTCATGTGATTATCTCTGCATATGAAGATTATCAGGAGATGAGATACCCAGTTTCTCTCCAAACCAACCCCTCTCAGGGAACCTGTGACTCAATGTCCTATATCTCATGCCTTAGGCATCTTCCAGGGTCCTCTGGGAATCTCATTCAGATTCTCACAGACATCCTAATTTATCCTATGTAGTCTGCATCTTTAAAGCTGGTACCTTCACTCTAAGTCCTGAGATTTCTTTCTTTTCAACTCTGACTTCAGGGTGTGCTGACATGTTTGCTTTGTTTCTTTTCTTCCTTTTTTTGTCTTTATATTTTTTTTATTATTAAATTCATTTTTATTGTTAGTGTCTTTATATTTTCAAAGATATTTCTTCCCAGCAATTAAGCTGGAGGCCTGACATAACTTATACATATACAACTTTAATAAATTAGGTAAACTTATTGGAGAAATGTTTCCAAAACAAGTATTGCAAAAATCTCATATCAGTAAAGGTACTTTGAAACACAAGTAGCAGTGACAAAACCTATTCCTTGCTCAAATTTGTTTGTTAAATACTAAAAATAAGAGTACCAGAAGAGGTACTCTCTATCTTGGATTGCAGGTTCTGGTATAATATTTGTTTTTGTATTGCATCAGTGAAATAATGATAATAATATTTTTCATTTAAAAATGGGTGTGTTTTAATTGCAACACCATGTGTACAAAACTTGGTACAAACTCTGGGATATAATAAACAATAAATATATTTGTTATTGTTCCTGAATCAAAAACTGATTATCTTGTAATTTTTTCATATTGTTCCTACTCTACTTCCCCTCCTATTATTTAGAATTAAACTCCATCTCCCCTTTAATACTGCTTTAGACATGGGCATAAAGTGTTATGCATTTTCAAAAGACTGGGCATCTCCTGAGAGACTAAAAGACTGAGGGAGTAATTGAGGTACAGTGAGGAAAAAGAATACTGAGAAATGGAACAGAATACTGAGGGATGGAAAGCAAGACTGAGGGGCAAACTGAAGAATGAGTCTGAGAAATGAAAGAAGGTGTAATAAGATTCAAGCAGTAGAATAATGAGAGACAATGAAATGGTTGCTAAATAAAGATGAGAAATAGTAAAATGGTGCTGAGGGGCAAATTTGGGGAGAATTATGATTCAAGAAGTATGAGATGCTGCAAGAACATAAGAAAATAAAAGAAGAATGAGGTGTGGTAAAAGCTGGGATAAAAATATTAAACACAGAGTAAGGCAAGTGCAGTGTCACAGAGAAAAGTGGGTGTGAAACATAGAGGAAGAAATGCAGGAGCAAAAGACAAGGGAGATGTGAAACACAAGAACATGATGGAGGGCCTGGAAGATGGGTAAGCTAACATCAGAAAGACAGTTGTTTAAAGACTGAAAGAGATGGATGGCTAAAAGAGAAAACTAAAGACGGCAAAGAGACTGAGGAAGAGTGGCATGGAAAGAAAATGAATAAATTAGAAGGAAGTTAAAGACTGACAGCTGATGGGCAGGAGTAGAGGGAGAAACAGAGAGAAAGGGAGGGTCAGAGTAGGAGGTTGGAGGAGAAGAGGAAGTCTTTTGTGAGACAACAGAAGAGGAAAGGGTGGACAGCAGATAAGATGGAAAACATAAATTATGGTAGGACACCAAAAGACTGATATGGGGAAGCATGAAGAACAGAAAGAGAATAGGGTACCAAGAAGGTGAGGTTGGTACCCTGAAGAAGAAGCTCAGGGAAACTCCTATAGCCCTTTCTTAGCTTTTCTCATCTCAAGGCCACTGGAAAGTGAAAATCCATCTAGTCCTATGTCTTTCTAGACAAAGATTCGTTACATTGTTTTATGTGGTGGTTAAGAAAGTAGTTCTGGAATCAAATCTGCATTTAAATTATACCTCCAATATTTATGAACTCTGTGATTGTGAAAATTATTTGTTTAATCTCAGTTTTCTCACTTGAAAAATTGAGACAATTATTATACCTGCTTTGTAGGTTATAGAGCAATTTATATGCAATTTTAAATGTGATGCAATTAGACATAGATTGTTATTATTTGTGGTTTCCAATACTACCTTCATATTAAAAGTTCTCCATAACAATTATTTACCATATGATTGCTACACACCCTCCCTGCAAGTCTGGAAGGGGCTCTAAGAGAAAGTCAGTAAATGATCTGACAACAATGAGAGTAAGAAACACAGGGTAGGGAGCTCTGAGCTCTCAAGTGGTTTTTGGACAATCCAGCCACATATGACTTAGTGAAGTGACCAAACCCCTCTTCTCTATACCTTAGCTTTATCTGTGACAAGTGTTACACATCCCCTGCTTCCTTTCCAAGAAAACTATTGCATTTAATGGGATGGTGGAGAGTCGTACTTTGAAGTATCGGAAGCCATATCATTTGGGGGGGAAGTTGTTGAGATTATAACCCTGCATGTCACATCCTGTACCACTCCACTTCAAACCCCAGCTCAGTAGCAAATTCTGGTCTCTTGTTTCAACCAAAAAGAGTATGTTGAAATATACTAAAGAGTATCTCTAAGCACAAACCACCATTTTCCTGAAAGTAGCCCATAACCCTACTTACATACCCTTTAGGTAAGAGATAGAGAGATAATTGGATTGGCTGCCCCTATTTAAAAACCAAAAGACCTTCAGTAACTTACTGGTTCCTTGCTGTTGGTAGCTTCTTTCCCCACCTCTGCAGCACTTCTCACTCCTCTTCTAGCCTCTTCTTATTAACTCAAGATCTGGTGCAGTGGCAATTATGAAGATATCTTTCCTTGTCCTTGTGTCTTAGGCCTTTAGAGGAAACTCCTTAAGTGGACGCAGGCTTGACAAACACTAATAAGGGTTTGGCACTCTCCAAGAACTTAGTTTTGGGAGCCCCACTTATTTTCTATGAAAACTTAGTGACCTATAAGTACCACTATGAGATATTTCAGTTGATGAGATAATAATTTTTATTCCTCCCTCTACCTGCTATCGTTATAAGAAAATTTATTACTTGACCCTCAGTACTTCTTTCAGTGATCCTCTCTTGTTCCCAATTAAGTGTCCCTTTGAAACTCTCCTTCATACCAGGTAGCAATTCACAGTCATTCACTCAACAAATATATATAGAGACTACAAGCTTTGGACCATAGATTTTCATGTAAAAATTAGTAAGACACAGTATCTGCCTTGAAGAAAATAATTGTCTTTTCAGGGCCCAGGAATTTCTAAATTTCTAAACCCATGGTAAGAACTAGAAAATTGTACAGATTAAACAGAATGAGCAAGTTATCTGTTGGGACTTGGATCAGGTGGGAGGAGTGCTGGTTTATGTACAAGATTTCCCATGACTCAGAGCTGTGAAGATCAATTCTCAGGAAGCATATCCTGGTCACAATAATTTTAACCTGTGGCAGAGGGGGTGGAAGGACCTAGAGAACCTGAGCAAAGCAGGATGAGGAAAATGATGGGAGTACTTCTTTGGTGGATGCCATCAGAAAGGAGTCATCTCTGGCTTCCTGGATGTGAAGAAGAAAAGCTTTGTATTTATAGAGATTTACTGGTAAACAGAGCATGCTTACATCCTCCAAAGCTTGATCTAGCAATCTATTTTTTAGGGAAAAAACAACTAAACAAAACTCCAAAATAGTAAACTGATATGTGCTGTTGTGTCACCTACTAATTATAAGTGACAAATACAGCATTCTGTGGGAGCAGACTGGTGAAACATCTGCTATGGTATTGGAGAGGGAGCCTGACAATGAAAATGTCCTTAGAAAGCAATCTCAATGCTGAGACTCCAACATGAATTTTATTTAGTCAATGGCAGGAACAGTCTTCTCTGCCAACATTTTATTGTTAAATGTATTGGTTTGAAAACTTTAGACTGCAAAGATATTTGCACCCCAATGTTCATTACAGCACTAGTCACAGTGACCAAGTCATGGAAACAGCCAAAGTGTCCTTTGATAGATGTCTGGATAAAGAAGTTCTCTGCCAACTTTACAACATTTTGAGCAATGGGATTATGACCTAGACTTGTTTGTGGTAGTTTTCTTTACTGAAGCTTTATTGCATTACATGCCATTGTGTAAGATCTCACAACTAAAAGTGCCTAAAAGAAAACATTGATTTTAGCTTAATGTCAGACTTGAAGTTGTAGGACTCAGGAGTCCACAAAAAAGGTAAAATCAGAGATGCCGAGAGTCAAAGTCAGGTTCAAGGGCTTGTAATAGATGAGCTGGGCTAGAATGAAGCACATTTTCAGAAAGTTTGAAGGAATTCTGCCTGAATCAGCCAATAAGGAAGAAAGAAAAAGTGCTGATCTTACTGATGTCACCAAGAGTCCCAAGGAGATTTCTTAGCCAGAATAGGAATCAAAGAGAAAGATCTTGGCCAGGTAGAAATGAGGAAAGCCGTCACAAGGAGGTGTGGGAGAGGATACATTTCTTCCAATGCGTTAGAACTGGTGTTTGGTGATCTGTTTTCTTTCAAGTTCTGTTCTGGGTGCTTTTTAAGATATTGTTACTTTTAAATTTTGTTTAGGTTTATTTTAGTATTAGTTTTTGCACATTAATAATGACTCAATAGAATATTTCTCTGGGCAACTTTTGATGCTACTCAAAATTTTAGGTGTCATATATAGAGGAAGCATTATAATTTAAGCAGAAGAAGGTCAGCATTCTTAACCCGTAACTCAAGAAAGAAATTCACTCATCTTTTATTTAGGAAATGGAAAATAACCGGGGAAACATGCAGTGTAAATAATAGGTGTTTCATACTATAAAATTTTGGCTTAATTGGAAATCTTTTTCTGAGCACTAGCAGAGTTTTTAGCCCTAAGACTCAACACTGCCCTATCTAAGACACAAGAGCTTGCTGATAGCAGGCAAGTCTCCATGGTCTTAATACTGTATATTATTGGGTAAATCATGGGAGGCACAAAAAGTAGACATTTGCCATAGGAACTGAATAGCAGGTGAGGGGCATGCATGTCCCAAAGTGGTACACTAGGGACAGCCCCAAGATGACCACAGAGAATACTAGCATAGTACAGAGGTGTGAGATACATGTTTGGAGGTCTCGGTGTTGCTCCTCTTGGAAGGCTAGTCTTGCCACTGTGTGTCAGATGACTCCACAGAACAGCGAAATGAGCACCAGGTCCAGCATCACAGTGAATACACAGTGTCAGCCCATACAGGCACAGGCTGAGTATATCTCCTGGTGTAGACAGAATGAGAAAGGACTCAAGGCTCACAATAGGGAAAAGTCTTCAGGAGGAAGACAATGGAAACTAGGGCATTAATCTCCAGAATATGATAACCAGGCCTACCCTGTCCACTGGCTAGCCCATGATATTGAACAAGTACCTCAGGGGATGGCAGATGTCCACAAAGCGGGCAAAAGATATGACAAGGATCACTGAGAACTCCATGAGAAAAAAATAAGTGGATGCAGAACATCTGAATTTGGAGGCTTCAAAGTAGATACCATGGGAGTTGAACCAAAAAATACCCATAGTAGTAGGCAACATGTACATTGACAGTCCCAGATCTGTGAAGGCCAGAAAGGATAGTAGTGATGGATGTGTGCAAACAAGAGTTTGTCTTAAAAATTATCAGAATGAAGTTGCTTGAGATGGCCACCAGGTACATAAAGAAATGAAGGATGAAAATCCAGTGTTTGATATCTTTCAATCCAGGAAAGCTGGTGAAATAAAACATGGAGTTGACTGAGTGACTTTGGACAAGAGTATAATTTGACGATTGAGGCAATATTAGGCTGAAATTCCTCATGAACTGAGCTGAAAATAAATGTATATTTTTGGTTATTAATACTTTTGATTCACCGACATTCATACCATTTTAAGCAAAAATGTCATGATCATCATCATCATACATACCTACTTTACTATTATATTATTAATTCAAGCACTCTCTCTAACTAATTAAAACTTTCTTTGATAGCACCACCTTCACAAGGTTTTCCTTTGTGTTTCTATTATTTGTATTTCTTTTTAGATTCCTTTGCTGGCTTCTGTTTATTGCTCATCTTTTTTTTTATTGTTAAATTTATGGGAGTGACATTGATTAGTAAGAATTAAATAGGCTCCAGGTGCACAATTCTATAATGTGTCATCTATGTGTTGTGTATCTGTTCATCATCCAGAGTCATTTCTCTTTCCATCACCACTTATTTGTGTCCCTGCCCCTTTACCCTCACCTCAGGTATACTTAATTATTGACCGTGTCCATGAGTTTTGTTTCTTTGTTGCTTTCAATATCATGTTCCACGTATGAGTAGAATCATGCACTTCTTGGATTTTTCTGTCTGGTTATTTCACTTAGCATGATGATCTCAAGATCCATCCATGTTGTCATAAACAGCCCTACTTCACCTTTTCTTATAACTGGGTAGTATTCTACTGTGTAAATGTACCACAACTTCTTTATTCAGTCATCTATCAGAGGACACTTTAGTTGTTTCCATAATTTGGCCACTGCAATGAACCATGGGATGCACATATCTTGGCAGACTGAGGTTTTTAAGGATTTGGGGGCTGATACCCAGAAGAGAGATTGCCAGGTCTGATGGCAATTCTATTCTTACTTTTTTGAGGAAACTCCATACTGTTCTCCACAGTTTTTGTACCAGTTTGCATTTCCACCAGCAGTGTATGTGGGTTTCTTTTTCTCTGCAGCCTTTCCAACACTTATTTGTTGTCTTGTTGTTAATAACCTTTCTCACAGGTGTGAGGTGATATCTCATTGTGGTTTTGATTTGCATTTCCCTAATAGCTAATGAGGTTGAGCATTTTTTCGGTATCTGTTGGTCATTTGTCTGTCTTCATGGGAGAAATGTCAGTTCAGTTCCTCTGCCCATTTTTAATTGGATTGCTTGCTTTTTCTGTTATTGAGGTGTACAACTTCTTTATATGTTTTAAATATTAGCCCCTATTAGATGCCTTATTTGCTAATATTGTCTCCCATTCAGTTGACTGTCTCTTTGTTTTGTTGATGGTTCCTTTTGCTGTGCAGAAGCTTTTTAGTTTGATATAGTCCCATTCACTTATTTTTGCTTTTATTTCCCTTGACTTGGAGGTCAGATTCATGAAGACCTCCCTGAACCCGAGGTCTATAAGTTTAGTACCCATGTTTTGTTCTACACAGTTTATGGCCATCTTGAATATGTCCTATTTCTTCTGCTTATCTCTTTTTAAAATTTTTATTAAATTTACTGGGGTGACATTGGTTAGTCATATTTTATAGGTTTCAAGTGTACAATTCTATATTACATAATCTACATATTACATTTTTGTCTTCACTATCTAGAATCAGTTCTCCTTCCATCACTATATATTTGATCTCCTTTACTCTCTTCTACCATCCCCCTCCCCTCTTACCCTCTGGTAACCACTAAACCAGTGAGTGGTTCTCAACCTTGTTTTACTTGTGTGCCTCTTTTAAACTCATTTTGATAAACTGTACCCCTTGTTTTTAAAACAGCTATTTTTAAATACTGACATTTTTGTTTAGTGACTTTTGTTTGTTTGTTTAGTGTCTATCTTAATGTAAAATAGTGTACATGAGGTAATAAGTTAGGGGAAAAAATGACTACACTAATGTATCAACCACAGTTTTAATTTTACAATATGCATAACACAATTAAATATTGATAATGATGATCAACTCTTTAACAAACTTTTAATTTATTATTAATAATACTATTTATTTGTGGTATCTGAAAAGTTTGTAATAATTGTGATGCAGACCACTAGCCAATTGAAGCATGGTTAGTGAGATTGTTGAGCTTGGGTTATAAGCCAGATCAAGTTTTGTTTTTTAACTGTACCTGTTTTCAACCACTGAACCATATTGATACACTTAAAAATTGCTGCCAATAATAACTGAAATCATGTTACACATTAAATAAAATAACTACTTGAAAATCATAATTAAAGACAACATACTTACCTTTACTCAGTCAGTAACTAAACTGATAAAACAGTCTGGCTATGGATGTATTTATATATTTGGGGAAGTTCAAAAAATGTTGCAGATGGATTGTTCCAAACCTATGCATAATGATTGGTAGAAGAGTGGTTTGAGGGAAGCTTTTATAGTCACACCCTCACCAATCAACATTCACTAATGTGATCTAATTTTGAAATATCTTCATTAACAGTTATTCAAACTTCACATTTATTGTTTCATAACTAAGGTTTTGCATTTTTCTACTTTATTTTTTTTGTTTTGTTTTGTTTTGGTTTTTACCATTACTGATTATTTTTCATGTATCCCTGAATGGCCCAGAATGTACCCCCATGGATATACATACCACCACTTGAGAACTGATGAACTAAACTGTTGTCTGTGTTTATGGGATGTTGATTCTTTGTTTGTTTGCTACTTTCTATTTTATAACCCACATGAGAGTAAAATCGTATTGTTCTCAATGTTTTCTGTTAGACTTGTTTTGTTTAGCATGATATTCACAAGATCCAGCCATGTTGTTGCAAATAGTAGTATTTTATCTCTTGCTATGGTTCAGTAATAGTCCATTATATATACGTTCCACATTTTTTATACAATTATCTATTGTTGTGTTCATATCTTGTTCATTATAAATAATTCGGCAATGAACATAGAAATACATATAGATATGTTTACCCAGAAATGTTTTTAGGTTTTGGGAATAATACCCAAGAGAAGAATTGCTGGGTCATATGGTAATTCTAGTCTTAATTTTTTGAGAAACATCCATACTATTTCCCATAATGACTATATTAATTCACATTCTCACCAGCAGCATATGATTATTTTTCCCCCTCACAGCCTCTTTAAAACTTCTTATTCTTGTCTTATTGATCATAGATGTATAACAGGTATGAGATGTTTTAATTTGCATTTTCCTAATAGCTAGTGAGCATTTTTTTTGTATGTCTGTTGGCCCTTTGTATGTCTTCTTGAAAGAAGTGTCTGTTCAGGTCCTCTGGCCATTTTTTTAATTGGATTTTTTTTTATGTCATTGATGAGTTTTATGAGTTCTTTATATATTTTGTATATTAGCCCATTATCAGTTGTTGTTTATGACTATCTTCTCTTATTCAGTTGGTTGTCTTTCTGTTATAATGGTTTCTTTTGTTGTACAGAAGCTTTTTATTGTTTAATGTAGTCCCATTCATTTATTTTCACTTTTACTTCCCTTGCCTTTGAGGTCAAATTTAGAAAATCAATGTACAAAAACCCATTGTGTTTCTATGTACTCACAATGAAATGTTAGAAAAAGAAATAAAGAAAATATCTTTGCAATTGTAAAAAAAAAGATATTTGAGAATAAATTTAGTGAAGGATATGAAGGACCTATAAGACATTATTAAAAGAAATTAAAGAAAACACAAAGAAATCCAAAGATATTCTGTGTTCATAGATTGTAAGAATCAACATAACTAAAATGGCCGTGTATCTCAAAACAATATACAGATTGAATGCAATCCCTCTCAAAATACCAATAACATTTTTTAAAGAGACCAAAAAAATCATCACATTTGTATAGAATCACAAAAGACACTGAATAGCCAAAACAATCTTGAGAAAAAAGAACAAGGCTAGAGGTATTGTACTCCCTGACTTCAAATTATACTATGAAGGAACAATAATAAAAACAGCATGGCACTGTCAGAAGAACGGACACAGAGACCAATGGAGTAGAATTAAAAAGACAGAAATAAGCCCATATATGTATGGGCAGATATTTTATGACAAAGAAGCCAAAAATATAACAATGAAGAAAAGAAAGCCCCTTTAATGAATGGGGCTAGAAAAGTTGGAAAGTCACATGCAAAGGAATGAATCTAGATTTTTGTCTGTCACCACATACCAAAACTAACGCAAAATGGATCAAAGACCTAACTATAAAACATGAAATAATAACTTCCATAGAAGAAATCATAGGTACTAAACTTATGGACTTTGGGTCCAGAGAGAATTCTGTTAATTTGACCTCATATCTTAATTATAGTCATTCCCATCCCTGGTCATTTTCTGAACCTTTTATTTCTCCTCTGGCAATATCAGCACTCTCATGACTTTATTTATCATCCAACATTATCAAATATATTTGTGTAACTTCTTTTAATTTTTTAATGTTTCAGTTATCTGAAAAGCATGTCAAACATTTCATTATAATCACCCCCTCAATAGTATTTTCATTTATCTTTTTAATTAATTCAGTAGTAGAAATGTGGACTCAGAAGTAAGTTAGGGAAGAGAGTAAAATTTCAGAGATATTGGCAATCAAGTTGGTTGAGAAAACTTAGGAAGTGAGAGCAATGAGAAATTTACTGTATTAAGCCATAGGCAAATGTAAAATTTAGTTGCTAAGAAGATAAAACTCCACTAAAGTAGACTGAGGCAAATATGTCACTTATTATAGAAATATAATAAAAGGACTTAGTCTTGTATGAGTTTCAAGGAGAGCGAGCGTAAAGGAGGTCAAATATATGATGATGGAAAGAGAAATGACTCTGGGTGGTGAACACACAATGCCATATTAGATGATGTATTATAAAAGTGTACTCTTTAAGCCTATATAAGTTTACTAATCAGTGTTACTGTAATAAATTGAATAAAACAAAACATAAAAAGAGGGGTTAATTAATTTAATGTTGCCAGAGGTCAAATTAGTAAGGATTGAGAAGAGACCAAAGAATTCAGCAACATGAAAGTCATGATTGACCTTGAGAAGAGCAGTTTCAGTGAAATGGTTGGGAAAAAATTTGATTTCAGTGTGTTTGCAAGAGAAAGAGGAAGAGTGATAAAATAGATGTACTAGGGCTACTTAGGATTTAACGTAGTGACGAAGGCTTATTTGATGTTTATAAATTCAGAGTGCAACCAGTCAGCATTTGGTGTGTTTTAGTCACTACAGTTATCTGCTCCAATGCAGAAGAGAACTATGTAGGCAGTTGAATTTAACTAGATTGAAGTTAGATAGCTAGCATGACTAAAAGTTAAGGGTGTATGCAAAGGAGTAATTATGATGATGTACTATGGACACTACTCTAAATAAAAGGAAATGTTAAAACATAAGGGAATAAGAAACAGTGTAAATGGATGAGGGTTCTAGAATATAGGATGGGAATGAGTTGTTGATTAAGGACACAATCTATGATGAGAGGAGGTCAAGGAGCTGTGAGTGAGGTTGCTGATTGAATCAAAGCAGGAAATATTGAAAACCACTGAGAATTATATCTGAATTAATAACGCAAAGACAAAGGTGAGTCAGTGCTAAAATCTTTAGTGAATTACCTGATGTGGCTAGAAAGGGTGATGGGTGCAATTAGGAGGAATTATGATGACTTACTCATAACTGGTTTATTTGCAATAATTGTGTCTTATGGAAATGCCTTCCTTTTTAAAGCTCTTTCATGGAATTCTTGATGTTGGTACCTGCTGGTTTTCTTTTAAGATCTATGATAGTTCCTATTTCATCCCTTTCATCCATTGATCAAATATATGCATTACTCAGTTGGTAACCTGGATTCCAAGACTTAGTTTTGCAAATAAAAATACTAAGTAAGGCATAATATGGGGAATTCGCTTGTTTAAGCATTTAGGGGAGGAGTTAGAATTAGAACTCTTTTTCCAGAATGACTGCTTTGTTTTGACATCTTTAAATTCTCCTCCCCCTAATTTTTCTCTCTTTCTTTCCATGTGACCCTCTAATACCCAGCTCAGAAGCCCTGGTAGAAGGTAGCAATAGAGACTCACCAAGAGCTGCTAATTTTTAAAAAAGGAAGCCCCGGTAAATTGTACAAAAAAGGAAGAAATCAGGCAGATGGCACCAGGGTCACTAAAAAGCATCAGGCTGTGGCTGTCAGAGAACAAGTTATCTTTCTTTACAAGTGCATGTGGCATACCATGCCTACAGTTTGCAGAAACTGAGGGGGAAAAAAAGATCCCAGAGCTGGGAGTCCTTGGGCAGAAGCCATCATTACTCTCCTCTCTTTGGCCTTCATTTCTCTCTTCTTCCCCAGGCTCACCTGAGACTGAAAAGCCCTAAACTTATAAGGTTTAGTCTCCAGGCTTTGGCAGTTGGGAGATATTTGCTGCTGAAAAGGTAATACTACCTCACTAATTTTTACTGTTTTATTAAAATAACCACTCCCAGTCACCTAAATTGTCTCCCATTTTGTTCATTCTCATGTAGTTCTATATACCAAATATGGACCTATAGTTGGCCAGAGAGGCTAGATGTGACATATGAAGATTATCCATGCAACTTCCACATCAGTTCTAAAGTGCTCATCTTCCTGTAAGTATACCTGCTCCTGGTGCCAAAGGATGCTCTCACTCTTGCATTCATTTCCACACCTACTTCTGTTTCCTGTGCTAGTCACTGTATCTTTAATACAAGAAATCAGCCCGATCAAAACCTTTCATATGCACTCCCACCGCAAATATATGTTCAGATCAGTTTCTCAGGCTTCTTCAAGGTTTTTCATTCAACTTTGAATGCATGAGACACTCTTTCAAATGGGTCATATAGATCCAAGATAAGGATAGAGGCCCATGAAGCTTACGACATGCCAGTATGATTAGAACACACACAAATGGGATGTGGCACCACCCTAGACCATGTAAATAACTAATGGTTATGGCCAGGGTGTAGGCAGGCTGAGTCAGAGTGACAGAACAAGATGCAGATAACAGGGCATCTTTCTAAATTGTAATTCATTAAGAGGGTTCTGACTTGAGCACAAAAGTAGAGAGCTGAACATGTTCATTTAGGCTTCGAAGAGAGAAGCCTAAAATTTTACTACCAGAAAAGTGTGAGACAATTCTGTCTTTACTGAGAACACAATTTTGGCCATCTCATAGAGGAAGCCTAGTTAGTAACAAGCTATCATTATGATTAAAAACTATTGCTATCATTTGGGAGCATTTAATATATGAGACAATACAGTAAGTATCATAAGTGCTATAAAAAAGACATAAGATGAGTGTGTGCTAACCAGTCCAGATGAGAGATTCAGGGGAGGTACTTAAAACTGAGCTATGAAGACCACCTAAGAATTAACCATGAGATGGGGTTTTGTAGAAAGAATTTCTAGAAAGAAATAATAGTATAAGCTTGGACATTGAAGTGAGGACAATTTATGTGTTCTGAGAACTATAAAATTTCCAATACTCAAATACAAGATTTAAGAAAGGTAATATTTTGGAATGAGACAGTAAAGATAGGTAGGGACAAGATGCTGTAAGCATTTATATGATATGTCAAAGATTGTATGCATATTGATGATTCAGCTTAAGAAGTCAGAGAATGTCTTTGTGTCTTTGTGAATGTGTATTTTTTGTAGAGTACATTGTTAGCAATATGTTGGAAGGATTAAAAGTCTACACTGGAGACAGACATTATTTGGTGTATGGGGCTACATGAGAATATTTAACTAATAAGTTTTCATGAAGTTAAACAATACTATGTAATGGAAAACTTGCAATTTATCTAGAGAGTTGTAATATTAGCTTTATTATATTTTTACTAGCATCTATATAACAACTTCTATTCTGATTTTTTGAATAATGTTACAATTGAAGGACTAGTGCTCAAAACATAGTAATTTACAGAGATATAAAAATGGAAGCATGAGGGGAGCTCCTTCAAATCTACCCTGGAAGTTACAACAAAGTGAAAAGCTATAATTCAACAAAGAATTCCCTATGCAACACACAAACACAGCTAAGATATCCACTCATTGCACTGAAACACCTGAAGATGAACAAATCAGGTCAAACTGGAAGGAGATAAAAGGAAGTGCAGAGACAGGGGCTGCACTACACACCACCGAGGTCACCTTGGTGCCAGGAGAGAAAAGGCGTGAGTTTGCAGGAGATGCACCTTCTCTGGCCCTGAGATTATTTGTCTGAAGAATCAACCTATGATATGGATAAACTCAACACTGAAGGCAGAGACCATGAAGCAAAGATTAAATACAGAACAGGGCAAGTCATCCTGCCCTCACATCCTGCCAGGCAGGATAAAAAGACACAGCACCTGGCTGCCTCCTCCCACCATCCCAGAGCTGCCTCTGGTATTTCTGTGGGCCCCAGAAGAAACTGTAGCAGAAGCTGTTGGGTTAATAACCACATAATCCAAAGGTCTGCGACCTGGGGAGACAGTTTCTGAGCAGTAAACAATGCAGCAAATTCTGGTGACAGGAAAGGAACAGTAGGGACAAGAAAGTTGCGAGCTGGCAGCAGCCATAATCCAAAGCCATTAACCCACTGGCTTCATTTCCAAATGCACTCTACTTCCCACCTTTTCTGGTTGAAACCAGAGGGGCTTTCAAGGCAAATGAGACAGCTATTTCTGGATGGAGGGGCAGCATTTGGGTTTCAGAAGCTAAGTGCCTCATGGCCCAACACATCCTCTCATGGGGGTGATGCAATAAGACCAAGTTGACTAGGTCACCAAGGAGAAGCCCACCTCCCAAGAAATCATCCAACACTAGTAAAAGAAATAATGCAAGAGAAAATAAAATAAGGTAGCTCAAGAGAGAAAATAAAGTGCTCCAGTGATACTGACCTGATGCAGAATCTGCTCCTATAAGTAGATGTCAAGAAAGAGAAACATGTTGATTGCTACAAATAACCAAGGGAAAAAATGCTGCTCAAAAAATGTAAAATTTTCCAAAAATGAATTTAAAGAAATGGAAATATGTGACTTAAAGGACAAAGAATTAAAGATCACAGTTTTAAAAGAACTCAACAACATGCACAAAACTCAAATAGGCAGTTTATTAACTCAGAAATAAAATCAATAAACAAAATAAATATTTTATGAAAAAGATAAAACATTTATAAAACAACCAGATAGACATTCTGGATATGAAGAAATCAATGAAACAGATGAAGAATGAAATATCATAGCTAGATTAGGAAACAGAGCTGAACAGACAGGGAATAGATGAATGATATCAAAGATAGAAATAAAAAAATGACAGACAAAGATGAAAGAAGAGATAGACTTGAGAGTTAAAAAAACTGAAAGAACTCTACAAGAACTGTCTGAATCCATCAGAATAAGCAACATATAAATAATGGGTATACTGAAAAGAGAAGAAAGGGCAAAAGGCACAGAGAGTCTACTTGAACAAAGGGTCAATGAGAAATTCTAAAACCTTTAAAAAAAACTGGATCCTTGAATCCAAGAAACAAACAGAACTCCTAACTACCTCAATCCTAACAAGCTTTTTCCAAGACACATTATTTTTGATGCTGTCAAACATTAATGACACAAACAAAAAAGGCATGCTCTGTAAAGAAGGCTGTAATCTTTCCAGTGGTTCCCCAACTTTTCCCACTATTGAACCCCTTTTGAACACATTTCTATAAATTTTACCCCTTGTTTTTAAAACAGCCGTTCTTATATTTTTATTATTGTTTTTAATTTGTTTATTCTTAGACTTATTAGGGTGACATTGGTTATCAAGAATTACATAGGTTCCAGATGTACAATGCTACAGTGCATTGTCCATTTGTTGCATTATATCCTCACCACCCAGTGTGAATTCTCTTTTCATCACCATATACTTGGCTCCATACCCCTCTTCTCCCACCCCTCCCTCTTTTCCCACCTTCTCCATCTTCTCCCATCCCCCACTTGCCCCCAGATAGCCACTAAACTAGTGACTGTGTCCATGAGTTTTGTTTGTTTGTTTTTTGTTGCTCTCAGTTTTATATTCCACATATGAATGAAGTCATATGATTCTTGTCTTTTTTCTCTCTGGCTTATTTGGCTTAGCATGATGATCTCAAAGTCCATTCATTTTGTTGCAAATAGAAGTATTTTTTTTTACAGTTGAGTAATATTCCATTATGTATATGTACCATAGATTCTTTATCCAGTCATCTATCAAAGGGCACTTTGGTTGTTTCCATGTCTTAGCCACATGATCTACAATATTCTCTTATGTTTTGGAATAGGTACAAGGCATTCTCAGATAAGAAGTCGTGCAGTTTCAAAAACTTTAGGTTAACCTCTTTAATACACTATTTCTAAAAATCCAGTTCTTTACTCATTGACACAATTTTGTCACTTACTTTAAATATAGTGATTGAGTTGTTTTGAAGTCCCAAGTTGAGTTTGTTTATTTCTAGAAAAAGATCTGATAAATATGCAGGACTTTGAAGCCAATCACTGTTCTGAAAATTGAAAGCAAGAGTCAAATGATGGTCTTCAAAAAATACCTGGACTTCACATCTAAGTTCAAATATCCATGTAAGTACTTTGCCAGGAGATAGCCACCTTACCTTCATATACGAAGGTAATGAGCTGTGAATGCTGTTCATTTCTTCACACAGCACACTAAACAACCTGGAATTTTGTGATCATGACTTAATAAAATTTACAACTCTTACAGCTTCATTAAGAACATCTTTCAGTTCACTAAGAAGAGGCTTAGATGCAAGACTTTGTCTATGAATGCAGCAGTGACTCCATGGTACATGGGGAGCTACTTCTTCAATTCAGCCATGTAAACCTATAAAACAACCTGACATCGATTTGCCTTCTACAGTGTATACAATACAACAGGGCTACGAAAACAGACTGATTTGATAGCATTCACCAGAGCCAGTAGAAACAAGCCAAGGAACACCTTCCCCAGCAAAGGGCAGAAGGCACAGCCGACTTTGGAGTGCCTTTTGTTGGCCTCTCCCCAGGATATATGCGCATAGCCTCCAAATGCAGCAGGAGATCAGAAACAAGAAACAAACAGCCCCCCTCCCCCAAAACTTGACCCACATTGCCACCTAGTGTCTGCCCTATAGCAAGACACCACAAAAGCAATAATCTGGGCACTGAACATAAAGCCCTCATGTCAAATAGGAAGAACCCAGCAGACAGATGAATTCCTTAAAAACTAAAACTCCTCAGAAAGAACATGAAATTTACCCAGAAGACAGCTTGTTAGACCTGGAAGGGTCAGATTTAAGTGACTGAGAATTTAAAGCAGCCGTTCCAAAGGCTGTGAGAGAAATGAAAACCTATTGGCAGAACACCATAGCTGAGATAAATAATATATAAAAGGATATAAACGACATAAAAATGGAACTCTGTGAACAAAAAGAACAATTTAACAAAGAAATTCAAAACATAAGAAAGATTGAGACGGAAATATGAGAAATAAATGATACCATAAAAGAAGTGAGAAATGAAATAACTGCCATAGGAAACAGAAACAACCAGATGGAGGAAAGAATTCGTGATATTGAAGATCAGAATATGGAAACAGCCCAGAAAAAGGAATATAGAACCAAAAGGATTGAAAGAACTCTGCAAGAAATATTCGATTCCATGAGACAAAACAACATCAGGATAATAGGAATAGAAGAGGGGGCAGAGCAATCTACAGAGAGCATACTCAAACAAATCATAGATGAGAACTTTCCAAACCTATGGAAAGATCTAGAAACCCAAGTTCAAGAAGAAAACAGATCCCCCACATACCTGGACCCCAATAGATCTTCTCCAAGACACATGGTACTAAAGATACCCAAAACTAAAGACAAAGAGACAATTCTCAAGGCAGCCAGGGAAAAAAGAACTATAACCTTTACCCATCAGGCTGGCATCAGATTTCTCAGCAGAAACTCTACAGGCCAGGAGAGAGGGGGATCCAATATTCAAAACTTTAAAAGAGAGAAACTTCCAGCCAAGAATAAATTATCCACCAAAATTATCTTTCAGATATGAAGTTGGAACAAAGATCTTCTCAGACAAACAGAAGCTGAGGGAATTTGCCAGCACGAGGCCAGCACTCCAAGAACTACTGAAGGAGGCTCTTCAGCCTGAAACAAAACATCAGGAAAAATGGAACAAAGTTGGGGCAACAAGAAAAAACAAAAATAAAACAAAAACAAAGAAAGAAATAAGTAATGGCCACAGGAAATCCTCACATATCAATCATCACTCTAAATGTTAATGGATTGAACTCACCAATAAAAAGACACAGAGTAGCAGACTGGATTAAAAAACAGAATGCATCCATATGCTGTCTCCAAGAAACACACCTCAGCTGTAAGGACGAACACAGGCTCAGAGTGAAAGGATGGGATACAATACTCCAAGCAAATGGAAACCAGAGAAAAGAAGGAGTGTCCATACTGATATCTGATGCAATAAACTTCAAATTAAAAAAGATAGTAAAAGACAAAGATGGTCATTACATCATGATAAAAGGCACAATGCAACAACAAGAAGACTTGACACTAATCAACATATATGCTCCCAACCAGGATGCACCAAAATACACAAAGAAACTACTAACAGACTTGAAAGGAGAAACTGATGAATACACAATCATAGTGGGACACTTAAACACTCCGCTAATAGCCATGGACAGATCATCCAAACAGATAATAATTGAGGAAATAACAGCTCTAAATGACATGTTACAGCAATTGGACATCGTTGACATTTACAGGACACTTCATCCAGCAAAAAGAGACTACACCTTCTTTTCTAGTGTGCATGGAACATTCTCAAGAATAGACCATATGCTGGGACACAAAAGTAGCCTCAGCAAATTCAAGAAGATCGAAATCATACCAAGTGTATTCTCAGACCACAAAGCTTTGAAATTGGAGATCAACTGTAAAAGGAAAGCAGA
>PVJL010015705.1:0-23329 GCA_004026885.1 Lyroderma lyra | reverse complement strand
CATATGAGTGAAATCATGCAGTTCTTTGTTTTTTCTGTCTGGCTTATTTCACTTAGCATGATGATCTCCAGGTCCATCCATTTTGTTGCAACATTTTTTTATAATGTTAAGAAAATACATATCTATATTTATATTATTAAGAGTTTATCAGTGATGGATACTGAATTTCATAAAGTCCCATCTAATTAAGTATTTTATTCCTATTAACATGTCGTATTTCATACTATTAGGGATATACATTATAGTAATTGTTTTCTTAGTATTGAATTATCCTTGTGCATCTAAATCCTATTTGCTAATTGGAGTTTTTCACATATGATTGCATTGTATATATTTATTACTATTTTATTTATGATTTTTACGTCTATACTCATTAGTAAGACTATAATTCAGTTTTTTGGTATCTTTGTCAGAAATAGAATTATCCGAATTTTATAAACTATATTACTTTTATAATAAGAAATAAAGTAATAAAAAATAAACCCTGAAAATTATTAATAGCTCTCCAAATGCCCACCACTTTTTTTTGGCCAAGTACAGCCTATGTTTCAAAATTTATTTTTCAATTACAGTTGACATACGATATTACTTCAGTTTCATGTATACAATAGTACCCAACACATTTTAAACATTTATTTTTTTCTTCCAATTCTGGAGCTATGATTGACAATCCTGACAAGTCATTTCCTCACCCCACTTTACATTTTAGTGTAAAGATATTACAGATATAGACACATTCCTGAAAAGTTGCTTAAAGACAAAAATCTGTATTTCAAATACCACTACCCCATAACTCCCTTCATAAAACTAGAAGTTATTTCACATACCAGTGGCTTTTCTTTCTTCCTGGAATTGTCCTCCCCCAGATGTTTCTATTGCCCAATCCCTTGCTTTATTTAGATCTAAACTAAAATATCACCTCTTCAGAGAAGCCTTCCCTGACCACTCTAATTAAACCGTCCTCTACCACCTCTCCATCCATCTGTAGCCCTGTGATTTATATTTTCACAGATATTCTGAAATACTGTATCCCTAGTACCTAGAAAAGTACTTGACACAAGGTAAGTGGTCAATTAATATTTGTTGAAGAAAAAGTTCCCTAAAATTAGTCTCTCTCCCTCTGGTGCCACCCTACCTAAAATATTGTGACCACCCTCTAAGGCTACCACACAAATCATCAGTCAACGGTGCCTTGATAAAATGACTCCATTTCTCAGATTCTTTCCACAGTAATCAGTTCTCCAGGCCATGGACACCTGGGGTTCCGTGTATAAGAACAACATGAGTCTTCCAGGAATAAACTGTTGTACTCTTTTCCCATATTAGCAATATCCAATCGGCACAAGGTAAAAATATTCTGCCTATTTTTCTTGGCAGCTCCCCACATAGGGTTAAACACCAAAAAAGTAGTAAAACTATAGTACGAAGACAAAGCACTTGAAGAAAAACCAGTAATTGGTCTGCGTGATGTATGAACAAAAAGTCCCGAGTCCCAACTGTCTTTGGAGAACCATACTGGGCAGTGATTATATAAAAAGTACATCTTCAAGGAAGAAGTAGATATTGATTATGAAAATAAAGTGTGTTCTGTAGCTATGGCTTCTCTTCACGGATTGGGACCAGTTTTAGGTTCAAACACAACAGGAATATTTGAGTTGCCAGGTCCTTCGAGAACAAAGGAAAAGTAGTACCTTCACTTTATCCTCTTTCCACTGAATTTGCCCACAGCTAATTTGGAAGACTGAACAGACACCAAAGCAAGCAAGGAAAAGGATCCAGAGTCCCGAACACAGAGCCTGATGTCCTAACTTGTTCCTCACTCATGTCCCGACACCACTACGCTGGTACTAAGCACTCGTAACAGCTCATCTTTCACAGGACACTGAGAAAACAGTAAACTCTCCATTCTTCCACCTCATCTCTGACCAAACAGTTGTCCATTAGTGTGACAGTATTATTGTATTTTTAATTTAGATCATTCCCAATATTCAGTCTTTACTGAACGGGAAAAGAAGCCAAGCCCTGAAAGCCCACAGACTTCTGATAGTGTTATTTTTCTACTCCCATCTCTTATTCTTTAATGTCATCAACAGCAATAACCAAAAATGCTAATAATGAAAAAATTCTACTTGTATAAAATATCAAAACCTCAATTTATTTTGATTTACAAATTATCTGAATTCTTAAGTATATATTAGAATAGGATGAAGCCCCTAAATCCCCACACTGAATTAGATAGAACAGAATAACCAAAAAACAAAGATGACAACTAACAAACATACATAATGCGAATTTAAGATGAATCTAATTTAGGTATTTAGGTATAGCATATACCTACACACTCTCATAATCCAAAACCATAAAACTTTATCAAGATTTAAATCCCTCTCTCAACTGATACTAGTGTTCTTTCCTTCGGTTTGGCCCCCAGTCCATTCCGATTCACACACGCTCCGACGATTCAGGTGAGCCGGCAGCACCCTCCCTCAGCCTCCCATGACCTCACTATGAGGACACATGGCATGGACACGTACGGTTTCACATGCTGTACATTTCAATGCTCAAAAGCCAGCTTCCCATGAATTCCAAACTAGATCATGCATTAAATTCTATGGGAAAAAACCCAGAAGTGTAATACATTAGATGCCTAACCTCTTGATTTTCTACTCCATTGCTGGAAAGCTCCAAAATAGAACCTCCACTGTCAACCACTGCTGAAGTCATTGTGTATTCCCTGAAGAAGCGTGAATGCTATTAATCAATGCAATCGAAGGCTCATGGATGATTGCCAGTGTTACAGGTTTGCATTATCATGTCTCAAAAGTCAATATAGGAGTGGAGGAGATATCCAGAAATCCAGTCTTCTAAAGATGATTAACGAGACAGCCTAAAAAGAGGAAGAATTTGAAGAGTTATTAAAAATATAGAAGAATACAAAGCACAACCTATTCTGCAATGTAATTTTTAACATTTTTATAAACTAAGGAAAAGGAAGTAGGTTTATACAGGCTTGTGTCAAAAGAGGGCAGTAGTGAGCGTTCTACTTAGCATTGTCCAGTTCATGAACATAACTGAAATTAAGTTCTTACCAAGTTATTGCACATAGGTGACATTATATTTACATTCTAAGAGGTAAAAATGTTACAACCTTCTCTCTTTATAAAGCTGTACCTTTATTCCTAAAATATTTTCATAAAATTTTTTAAATCTTTTATACATTAAAAACATAAAATGTGCTGGACCAAGACAACTTCTAAAATTATTTGCCTATTTAACAAGTTAAAAGATTTATTAATCTGTAAATATTTATTTCTTCTTCTTTGGCTCATTTAGTTTATTTAAATAACATAATTAGAATTGTCTTTTGCTATGGTAGCAATCTCATTTTGTGTTCATGATTTGAATAGTCTACAAGAACTATAAAACATTAATTTGAGTTGCATATACTTTCAAATTGAGTAGTTTAAAAATAAAGTAGTGAAACACTTGGACCTTTAATATTACTTTCTCATAGTAATATTACTATGCTATAATTTTTTTTGCTATTGGTTCAAAACACAATATAGCAAATGGTTTCAAGTAAACATAATTCAAGCTTTTTTTTTTCCCTAAGTAGAGAGGAATATCATCAACATGAACACCATCTATCGTTAGGCATCAGATTATTCCTAAAGAATTACATTTTATTTTATTTTGTATATGTTAAATTTTTCATAGAGAAATTACAGAGATTAATTTCTCACAGGACTTTTCCATATAAAAATTAAAGACTTCAGAAAAATTAAGCATATTTAAGGAGAAAATACATTTCTAATAAATCATTCCATTAATATCAGGTGCTATGTTAAGTCTGACTACTGGCAACATACACAGATACGGAAATAAAATAATAATTTCTATAAACTTCTACAATAAAAAGAAATACCTGAAAAAAAAAAAAAACAGAAATTTCATCTCACTATATAAAATCATTCAGTATTATTAGTCTTTTTTATCAACAGAAAATGGAAGCATCTGCAGCTTAAGAATAAAAATTAAGAAAAAGCCACACTGCCATTCACTAAAGCTCACTATTACTATGCAAGGCAATGACTATTCTCAATTTTTATTTACAAAATATATAGATAATAGTAGCAGAAAGAAATTTTACTTACAATTTGAATGATAAGTAGTCTAAGCATCCTTCACTATTTTCACAACTTGGCAAGAGCTAAAGTATAAACCAGCAGTTCTTTGGAACTACGGGGGGAGGGGGAGGGAAGACAATATTAATGTAATTCTATTAATAAATATTTTTCCCAAAATAGGTATGATTCAGGCAGTATGTACTTATTACAAACCATCTCCAAAGCATGATGATACATACTGTATAATAAACATAATAATAAATTATTTCTAGGCTACTGAGCAGTCAGAAGTTTTTATCAAACTTAAAATTTTAAGTTACCACTAAATAACAATTACTATTAGGGACAGAGTCAACATACATAGCCTATGCCCCATATTATAGCATATGAGGGCTATAATATGGAAAAAATCCAACCATAAATGACTATTTTTCATATTACATGGCTGGATACTTTTCGGACAGCCTTTGTATATTTCAAGTGGCTACAGGCATGGCCCCTAGTCCCCAAAAGTATAAAATCAACTTTCTAAAAATAACTCAAAAAATTACTAAATTACTTTATTATTGCCAATTAAGTCACTTTCCTGCTCTCTCACCCTGCAAATTTACATTCCATGCATATCCAAAACATCCCAAGCCTCCTCCAATAGCCTCCTCCATTCAAAGGCTAAGCCACTGAATTATGCACTGGAGCTCAGGCCTTGCTCCATCAATTATTTCCTCTTTTTCCTTAACCTTCTTTCATTTAACATTGGGTCCTCTGCCTCACATCTAAACATGTACAAGACTCTCTTATCTCAAACATGGAAAAGGCCTCCTCCATGACCCTGCATACCCCTTCTGCTACTGTCTAGGTCCTTCCTTTCTCAGATAAGTTTCTGAAAGAAAAACCTTCCCTACTCCACCTCCACTTCCTAATTTCTCAGGTACTCCTCCTCCTCCTATGGAACTGGCATCCATCACGACCAACTGAAATGTTTACTAAATTCTGGTCATCAAACCCAGTGGATGGGTGGATTTCCATCTTCATAGGACGTAATGTCTCTGAAGCACTGACACTGTTGATTGTCCCCTCCCTGAATCTTTATCCGGAATTTGTCTACTCCTGCCCTAGCTCCTTTTCCATTTCTTCTACAAACCCACCCCTAATGTTCAAGGGGCTTTAGCTGTTAAATTATTATTCTATCCTCCTATACCCTTTCACAACTGAAGAGGCTAAGTTCTGACTTGGAACTCCCTCAGGTTCTACAGGGGCATGGGAGAACCGTACCCCCGACCCAGGCCCGCAGCCTATCCCTTTTTCTCTTTCTTCCCAACTCTGGCTCTACTTCATGCTACAAGGAGTCTCATATACATACATGTGAACATCCCAGCAGATATGTCCAAGTTCTGGCCAAATGCCTGCAAGCAGCTGCCCTTTGGCCATCCCTGAGAAGCCCATACACATAAGCTTCTTACCACAGTCAAGAGGTGATAGATAGGAGGGGATTCAGGGGCAGGTGAAAAAGGTGAAAGGATTAAGAAACACAACTTGGTAGTTACAAAATACTCATGAGATGTAAAATAAAGCCTAGGTAATATAGTCAATAAGGTGGTAATAATTATGTATAGTGCCAGGTACCCACCTAGACTCATTGGGGGATCACTACTTATATAAATGTCTAACTAGTATGCTGTATACCTGAAATTAATATAAAATAATATTGAATATCAGCTGTGATTGAAAAATTTTAAAAAGGGGGGAAACGGTGAAGGGGAATAAGAGGTTCAAATTTCAAAGTATAAAACAAGTCCTGGGCATGTAATATACAGCACAGGAAATACAGTCAATAATATTGTGATAGCATGGTACAGTGTCAATGGTTGCTGGACTTAGCATGGTGATTACTTCTTTTGGTATACAAATGTTGCAAAACTATGGTAAACCCCAGAAACTAATATAATATTGTATGTGAGTTATATTTTAATAAAAATCTTTTTTAAAGAACTAAAATGAAGAAAAAAGTATTCCTCATCTCTCCCTTCCATCCCTGCATTCTATCATTCCTGTCATTTTTACTTACATGTAAGTATGCATTATGAGGGGGGGACCCAAAACCAACTTAATTTATTTATAAAAGATTGTGTATTTATTCTTACGTTTAAACTTCAGTCACCTTCAAAGTACTCTCTGTGTGATGCAATACACCTATCGAGACACTTTTTCCACTACTCAAAACAGTTTTTGAACGCATCGATTTTGAAGTCTTTTAGTGCTTCTGCCATTTTTTGTTTCACCTCATTCACACTGGCAAATGTTCCCCTCTGAGCACTTTTTTCACCCAGGGAAGCAAACAAAAAAAAGTCACTTGGGGCGAGGTTGGGTGAACAGGAGGGTGGGGCAGAGGAGTCATGCCATTTTGGGTCAAAAACTGCTCAACTCTCAGTGTGGTATGGGCAGGTGTGTTGTCACGCCACACATTTTTCGTGTAAGTCACCCATCATGAAATGGGCAAACATGTGGAAAAGAGTCTCCAAAAAATTCACTGAAGCTGAGCACAGCCTCTCAGCACAATGCCAGCTGGTACACCAATGCAGATGGGTTCCTAGAACACTCACCTAGTCAGGAAAACCTGTGCTACAAAAGGCCTACTCTCCAGAAGATAATTTTGGTTTTTCTTGGGTCCCCCGTCATACACAGTCGGACAATTAAGTTTGTGAACATCCTAGAAAAAGTGCTACATACCTCATTGCTGAGTATCACTACATTCACTTTTGAAGCACTCCCCTTGGGAAGCTACGCACCGACACCAGTGCCTAGGCCACCCTTCAAAGCAATTTTGGAACTCTTTTTCTGGAATGCCCATCAGAACCGACACTTGATGTTCTGAATGTCATCCAAATGTCTTCCTTAATATTTCCTTTATCTCCAGGTAAAGAAAAAAGTCACTGGGGGCCAGATCAGGTGAGTAGAGAGGAGGTTCCAATACAGTTACTTGTTTACTGGCTAAATACTCCCTCACAGACAGTGTCGTGTGACCTCGTGCATTTTTGTGATGCAAGAGCCATGAGTTGCTGGCAAAAATTTCAGGTCGTTTTCATCTAACTTTTTCATGCAGCCTTTTCAGCACTTGGTTGACTGTTTGTCCAGTTGGTACAAATTCATAATGACCAATCCCTCTGATATCAAAAAAGGTTAGCAACATTGCTTTGGCTCTTGATTTAGACTGACAGAACTTTTTTGGTTGTGGAGAACTGGCTGACTTCCATTGACTACTTTGACGCTTTGTTTCAGGGTCGTTTTGGTACACCCATGTTTCATCACCAGTGATAACACGGCCCCAAACCATGTTTTGCCTCTGCAAAAGGTCTTGGCCAACTTCGACTCTCCTTTGCTTTTGTTCATCGGTGAGCTCCTTCAGGACCATTGCACACACTTTTCTCATAGCAAGATTTTCAGTTAAGATTTTCCTGTTACTCTATCGATGTCTACTTCGTCTAGAATGCTTCTCACAGTTAGCCGACAATTTTTATGCACAATTTCACAAATTTTTGCAACGTTTTTGTCAGTTCTGTTTGTTAAGGGCCACCTAATCTCTCTTTTATCAGTGACGTTTTCTCTCCCCTCAGAAAAATGCTTGTTTGTACACTGTCGTTTTCTTCATGGCATTATCCCCAAAGACCTGGACTAACATGTCCCTGATTTCTCCCACTCTTGCCAAGACTAACAAGAAATTTAATGTTTGCTCTTTGCTCTCATTCAAGCTCCAACAGTCTCATAACAGCACAGAAAAACACGCAACAATAATGAACGCCACTCAGCAAGACACCACCACATGTCTGCACGAACACAGCTGTGAGACACAGATATACCATCTCACTGAGTTGTTTGTTTGTACAGTGCTGCCAACGTAAGTGCACAGTTCAAAAACTTAACTGTCAGACCTCGTGGGAGGGGGTGGGGGATTGTCTGGAAAATATCCAGCCATGCAATATGAAAAATAGAGGCATTTGTGGATGGATAGTTTCTGGACAACCTCGTGTGTGTGTGTGTGTGTGTGTGTGCGCGCGCGCGCGCGCGCGCGCGCGCGTTTTCAGATACAGTGTGTATTATTTTGAACTGGTATCTACTGAATCAACTAAGAATAAGAAAAAGGTTTTTATTTTATCTTTATGTTAAAAAAAAAGAAAAAGAAATGTTCCTTCTGCTATGTTCAGGTATAAATATCACAGATCTACTCCATGCTCAGTTATCTGATCTCATCCTCCTTTTCTCCATCTATCTAACATTACATCATAGTGGCCTGTAGTTCCCTATACACTTCTCTCTTGTCCTGAACACCTTCCCTGGTTTTCCCACTGGGCCATCTCCTTGCTGTCTTACAGGTATCAGCTCTAATGCAACCTGCCTCCCTCAGAGTTCAATATCATTTTCTAGAATTTTCTTCCCCAATCACATTATATACCTCCTCACTAAAAGTATCTGGGAAATAATAGCCTTCAGCAGAACCTTCACTTGCCCCCTACTGTCACCCATACCAAGCCCAACACCCATGCCTTCTTTCAGTTTTCTCTAAAACCCTGCTCTTCTTTACCTTCTTAATCTATTCCCGCCTACTTTCCCAAAGCAACAAGTTTTAAAAATCTGTATATGCAGGTTTTTAAAATCTGTGGTTTTTGCTTCCTAAACCAGTGCCTTTCACATAGTAGATACACAGTTAAGATGTGATTAATACAAGAATAAACAAGCACGCTCCAATCGGAGAAGTACCTGCACGGTTCACTGCACACACCATACTCATACCCATACCCATACCCATCCCCATCCCTTCACTGGTGCTCTTCTCTCACTAGGAATGTCCTCTTCTTTGTTGATTCAAATTCTATCTGTCCCTCAAGGACAACTTTTTTCCCTACAACAACATTACTCCTTCCCATCTCTTATACACCACTTCTTTCAATAATATTTATTGAGCACTTACTATAGACCAAAGACTGCACGATGCCAGGAACACAAAAATGAAATCAAGTCTCAGTCTTCCAACAGCTTAGAATCTAGTAAGGAGAAACACATAAAAACAATTACAATAATGCAAATCCCATAAGGAAACTACAAAGTACAGTGGGAACATAAAAAAGGAACACCCAAGTCAGAAGGAGCCAACACTGGGTCTGGGACTGGAAGAAAGAACAAAACTGCTGTAGCAATAATAAGAGAAACCACCCTGAATAATAAATACTAAGTGAATTCTCAGGACTGAAGAAAAACTATGTGTGAAAAGACAGCATACCTATTATCACACAGAAGTAAATTCTACTCAAAACTATAATTGAGCTGCCTAGAGTGCAGACCACATTCTCATCAAAAAGTTTGTGTGGGATCTTACTTATATAACATACAAAACAAGGAAAACTCAATTTATGATATTAAAAATAGGATACTACATCACAAAGGGCTAGTATTACTAACATATAAAAAATGTTTAAAATAGAAAATCCCAAAGAAAAAACAGGGAAAACACACAATTCATAAAAGTATATAAAAATAGCCATTAAACATAGGAAAAGATGTTCAAAGAAAAATGCAAATTTTTTTAAAATGTGATTTTCTCATAAGATTGGTGAAAACTAAAATGTATGGCATCATATTGTGTTGGTAAAATTGTGCAATTTATACAATGCTAGTCAGAACACATGATACAACACTTTTTGAGAGGGGAATTTGGCAATATCTAACAAAACTACTTATGCACTTACCTTTTTTAAAACAACTTTACTGAGATATAATTAACATATCCTAAGTTTACCCACTTAAAAGTGTATAATTCAATGGTTTTTAGTATATTCAAGAAGTTGTATGATCATCACCACAATCTAATTTAAGAATATAGTCAGCAGTCCCAAATGTTGTGTCCATTAGCAGTCACTCCCCATCCTTCTCCTGGAGTCTTTAATCTACTTTCTATCTACTTTCTATCTCTGGAGATTTGCTTTTCTAACCATTTCACATAAATAGAACTGTATGACAGGTGGACTTTTGTGACTGGCTTCTTTTACATAATAAAATGTTTTCAATATTCATCCATGTATAGCATATATTAGTATTTCATTTCTTTTTATTGTTTAGAAAGAAATGTTGGCCTGCAATTCTGCACTAGCAAGAAACAGATTCTCAGACACAAGCCTTATATCCTAATTCAAACTTACCCATATTTTCAAGTAAAAGAACTACCTGAAACCAAAATGTAAACTTTTTTATAATGCTAAATAAAAAGGTAGAAGCAACGAGGGGGAAAAGTACACCTAGACTCCTATTCAATTATTTACAAGGTTATCTCCCTTTACCTAATTAAGCTAAAGGTTTACAGCATTCTCCACAGAACCTGGAACATGGGAACTAATGGGCCTGTAGAACATATAATGAATGGATGAATAAACGAAGGCATGCGTATTTTTATTTGAAGGACTAAATATCATCCTTTCCATTGTACCTGGGACTCTAAGCACCAGACAAGGGAAATGTTCTTCCACAGAGGTTAAAACACAAATCTTCAGCCTCAGAAGGGCAGAGTCTCTTCAGTCTTGAAGAGGTATGTCATGGGGCTCACAGAACTCAGCATAACCAGTACTCACAGCTAGAGTAAGGATACACAGCAGGTCACAAAGGAAAAAGACAGGTGGGACCTGGAGCAGCGCATCTGCCGGCTTCTTTACGCCCTCTCCTTCCCATGGGAGGTCAGGTAGAGTCTGCTCCCTCCTACAGAAACAAAAATGCACCAACATGTGTGCAATGCTTCTGCCCAGGCGAGCCCATCAGACTCAGCAGCCAAGGTCTTAGTGGGGGCCTGGTGACATGGACACCCTCTGCTTCATGTGTACCAAAATTTCAGACCCTCAGAAGGAAAGCAGGTGTTTAACATAAACCACATTGCCGCACATAAACAGTCTAGGCACACTCTGACAGCCAACTTCCCAAATGCCAGCCACAGGCCAACCACGCAGGCAGGCCCATCCAGGGAGTTTCAGACCTGCTATGTTAACTTTTCTGCAGAGTAAGTTATTCAACTTCTGAAAATCTCACACTCATCTTTAAAAAGGACAAAGTAATAGAAAGTACTTCATAGCTACCATAATTATTATAGGGTAATTCTCACAGTACTGGTATTCAGTATGATGACAAGACTTCATAACAATCAGCTGAGGCTGATGAGGCGGACTACAGAAAATCGTAGATAATGTAAACTTCAACTTCAACCTTAAACTTTAACTAAGCAACAACTTTTAGAAAAGAATTAAAAACCATAATGATCTGGAATGAAGAGAACACAGACACCATCTTTCCCTGAGTGTAATATATGGGAGGTTTAAAATGCTTTATCATTAAAAAGTGATACCATGACTGAGTTTAAATGCTTAATATGATGTAGTAAGAACAGCATGCTTCTGTTTTTCATATTACATGGCTGGATACTTTCCGGACAGCCCTTATGCATTATCTTTTTTCCTATACATACACAGTTCTGATAAAGTTTAATTTATAAATTAGGCACTGGAGACTAACAACAACTAAATATAAAATAGAATATTTTATACTGTAATAAAAATACTGTAATAGAAGTTATATAAATGTAGCATTAAGTAAAATGACGCTTATTTGAACATAAGCACTATGATACCTTGACAGTCAATCTGATAAACAAGAGGGTATTTGGTGACTAAGGGGCAGGAAGCAGAGTGTGGAGACACCAGGTAAAGGAATGATTCATATACTGGGCTGGGCAGAGTGGGAAGGCTTGAGATTTCATCACAATACTCAGAACATCACATAATTTAAAATTTATAAATTGTCTCTTTGCGTAATTTTCCATTTAATATTTCTGACCCACAATGAACCAAGGGCAGCTGAAACTATGGAACGCAAAACTGTGGGTCAGAAGGGACCACTGTACTTGTACGTGCATATTGTAAATATATCTTTCTACCCACCCCACCAAAACAAACTAGAATATAAGCTCCATGAGAGCTAGCCTATAGCTATTTTAATCACCAGTGCATATACACCTCTCAAAATAGTTTCTGGCCCATAATAGATAACAATTTTAACCCCTAGCTCAATTTATTCTTCTTCCTGATTTCCTTTTCCTATTTTATTATCTCTAATATATACAAGCATACCTTGGAGATATTGTGGGTTTGGTTCGAGACCACCACAACATAGCAAGTATAGTAAAGTGAATTCTAATCTCTTTGCTCGTAGAGGGTCTTGTCATCGATTTGTAAAAAAGAAACAAAACCACAATATCTGTGGAGTGCAATAAAACAAAGTGCAAAAAAACCAGGTATGCCTTTCTGTATCCTTTGTTAAGCTACTTTAAGTTGCTCTGGAGAAAAAGTAAGCACCTTTTAACAACCATAAACACAATACTGAATATAGTCAGAATAAATGTCTAATGAATAAAAGGGCCATAAACATATTTAGATACACATTATAAATCAACATTAACATAAAATTGGAGTAACTTAAAAATACCTTCCAAATTATGGAATACACCTGACCCTTGAACAACACAGGTGTTGGTGTGTAAAGCCCCACACAGCTGAAAATCTGCATAATTTGTCTTCCCCAAAACTTAACTATGCATACCCTACTGTTGACTGAAGGCCATATCAATAATATAGTCAATTAACACATATTTTGTATATTTAGTATATACTATATTTTTAAAATAAAATAAGCTTTAAAAAAAATGTTAAGAAAATCATAAGAAGAGAAAACATATTTATAGCACTGCACATATTTATTGAAAAATACCTATGTATAAGTGGACTGCATAGTTCATACCCGTGTTATTCACAGGTCACCTGTACTTGGGTTAATTTGATATATCTGGTTTTTCTTTTTTTTGGTTTTTTCTTTGTTTGTTTGTTGTTTGTATGTGGGTAGCTCCCTGGCTGGGAATTGAACCCAGGCTGCAGCATTGACAGCACCAGCGCCGAAGCCTTAAGCCACTGCACCACCAGGGAACTCCAATGGGTTTTTATTTTTATTTATTTATTTATTTATTTTGGTTTTTCTAAAACATGTTTGGTTTCCCTACAGAAAAGTGTATCTTAAATATTAAAATATACGTGACACTATAAAAAAAATTAGCATTTACTGTTCACTTTATAAAAACCATAATTTTTTTTAAAGTAACCACTAGTGGTAATTTGAAAATGTAGTTTATCTTCAAAAATTTTATTCACAAAGCTTTGAAAGACTATATTCCACACTGTCTAATCAGAATTTAAAGTTATAATTTTATGTTAATATTAGTTAGCCAACAAAAATAAATTTTTCAGTTTTTTCTAGTGAAATAGTGAAAGAAAAATGTTTATATACCAAACTATTTAGTCATCATACAACTATATAAAGTTTTCTGTAGATTTTAGCCCATAATAGTTAAAAGTATAATTTTATAATACTAATATAAGTTGGTTAAAGTTGTTATCACAAGAACCTTTGTTACTGCTATAACTGTAATACTTAAAGTTTTATAGATATTGGTATTTATTTTATTTCAATGAAGAAACATCATGAAAAAGTTATTTTCCCTGCTATTCTTTATATAAAGCCAAAATCATTTATAAAAAAAAATCCTACATATATTTATTCACACTCTGAGACTGTTAGGAAAAAAATTAAATGCTGAGCTGTAAATAAACTCTTTAGTCAAGAATCAAGGTCACTGCAATATTTTTCCAGTGGGTTCCCACCACACTTAGAAAAAAATCTAAATGCTTTAATATGGTCTATATAAAGATCAAACCAGGACCAGCCCACCCAAGGTCTCCAACCTCATTCATCCCTCATCTCTCCTTCACTGGCTTGCTAAGCTCCAGCCACAGAGGCCCTATTCCTACAACACACCAAGCTTATTCTGCACCTCCTGTCCACTAGGCTACAAGGCTCTTCTAGGTCATCAGCAGACAGAATCCTCCTCACCACCATGCAGAGCTCACCTCAAATACCACCCCTTCGGGGAGACACCTCCCTCATGGCTCCCCTCCCCCAAATTATATTCTGTTTCCATGTAGCTCCCCATCATTCTCTACTTGATATCACATTACCCTATTTTATTTCTTCATTATACTTATCACTCTCTAAAATTATCTTGTTTATATGTTTAATATCTGTCTCCTCTACCAGAATGTAAGCTCTATGAGAACAGACACTACATTTATCTTCACAGCAGTCTTTAAAGGACCAAAAATGAATGAATGCTATACTATTAAATGTACAGGCTGAATTGAAGAGCATTATATTGCTCTTATGTTTCTTATGTGTTTTGTATGTCTACCTATTAGCACCTATCATGAGAGAAGTGGTTAACAGCAAGAAATATGGAAAAACAAGTAGACATTATACTTGTACAGTCAATTCAGAGACTGATCTAAGGTTTCAGCATTAATGGCATGTCTTTCAAATTAAATATTGATCCTACCTATCACCAAACATTAATAATCATAAGTAAATTGTTAATTATGTTTAAATAAAAACTATCAAACTGACAGAAAAAAAAAGAAATGAACAAACAAATAACCCATGGACACAATCAATAGTTTAATGTTTACTTGGAGACGAGTGGGTTAGGGAGGGGAGAAAGGGGAGGGGGTAGGGGAGGATGGGGGGAAGCTAAATATAAGGTAATGGAAAGAGAAGTCACATTAGGTGGTGAACTTATTATATATCAAGTTGACAATGCACTGTAGAATTGTATGCCCGAAACCTATGTAATCCTTGCTAACAGATGTCACCCCAATAAGTCTAACAATAAAAATGAATTAAAAAAAAAAACTATCAGATAAAATTTAGCATTTAAGAGGAATATACTTTCATGCAATATGAGGAAATACTGATAAAAAATACTGAATATTTTTTAATACTTGAGGTCAGACAATTAATTTCACAAACTCATCCTAGAAAAAGTGCTACATACCTCATTGCTGAATATCACTAGTCACCTTCAAAGTATTCCCCTTGGGAAGCTATGCACCAATGCCAGTGCCTAATCCACCCTTCAAAGCAATTTTGGAACTTTGTCTCTGGAATGGCCAGTAAAGCTGTTGTTGTCTCCAAAATCCATCAATTAAGTTCACAAACTTGCCACTATGTCCTTACACTGGCAGCATCATACAAACAACCCATTAAGGTGTCCTAACCTTAGCAAGATAGAGTTCCAAAATTGCTCTGAAGAGAGGACTGGACTGGAATCAGTGCATGGCTTCCCAAGGGGAGTACTTCAAAGGTGACTTCAGCAATGAGTGGATATGCAGCACTTCTTCTAGGATGAGTTAGCAAAATTAATTGTCTGACCTCATGTACTGTAATTCCTAGAGCAACCTAAAGAAAACCTCCCCCCCAAAAATCTAAAAAACTAATGAAGAAATGCAAAGCCCCAGAAAATATCTATTAACTCTAGAAGAGGCACTACAGGATGAACAAAGATGTTTTTAAAAATGAAACATGAAAAATAACTAGCAAAACTGCAGGCATAAAACTGAGCATCAATGACTACATTAAATGTGAACAGATTAAACCCTCCGATGAAAAGGCAGAAATGGCCAGATATTTTTAGAAAGCATTTTAACTACATGCCGTCTTTAAGACACACTTTAAACTGGAAAAAAAAAAAAAAAAGGTTGAAAGTAAAAGGATGGGAAAAGATACACAATGGAAACAGTAAGCATAAGAGAGTTTATGAGAGCTAGAGTGCTATACTTATACCAGATAAAATATTACTAGAGACAAACAGGGATCTTTTATAATGATGAAAAGGTCAATTCATCAATAAAATAAAACAATTACATATGTATACCATACCTAATACCAGTACCCCAAAAACATGAAGCAAAAATTGACAGAACTGAATGGAAAATAGACACTTCAATAATAACTGAGATTTTAATATCTCATCACAATAATTGATAGAACAGCTACACAGAAAATCAGCAGATATATAAAGCTTGAAAACTATCAACCAAATTGACTCGACACCTACAGAACATTCCACCCAACAACAGCAGAATTTATATTCTTTTCTAGCGCACCCGGAGCATTCTTCAGAATAGATTATATACTAAGCCATAAAAAATGTCTCAATAAATTTAAAATGAGAAAAATCATACAAAGCATGTTCTCTTACTACAGGGGAATTAAATTAAAAATCAACGACAATGAAATTTGGGGAATCCCTGAGTAACTGGAAATTAAACAACACATTTCTAAATAACCCATGGGTCAAAGAAAAAAAGCACAAAGGAAATTAGACAATATTTAGAACTGAATGAAAATTTTAAAAAGTACAACATATAAAAATGTATACAGGGTACAGCTAGCATAGTGTTCGGAGGAAAATGTATACCTTTAAATGACTATCAGAAAAGATCTCAAATCAGTAACCTAAGCTTCTACCTTAAGAAACTAAAAAAGGGCAAACTAAACCCAAAGCAAGCAGAAGGAAGGATATTACAAAGATTGAAATGGAAATCATTGAAACAGACAACAGATAACAACTGGAAAAAAAATCAGTAAAACCAAAACTTTAAAACAAGCAACAACTGCTTCTCAGCCTTTTGGCTAAGATCAAGTATGAAAAAAGCAACAAAAGTGACAAACCTTTAATTAGAATGACTGAGTGAAAAAAAGAAAAGACAGGCTACCAAAATTAAGAAAGAGGAACACGACTACCCAACGCTACAAAAACTAAAAACATATATAGGAATATTATAAACTGTATGTCAAAATGTTAAATAGCTTAGATGAAATGGACAAATCTATAGAAACACAATTATTGAAACTAACTAAAAAACTAGCAGAAAATCTGAACAGACCTATACCAAGTAAAGAAGTGAATTAGTAGTTTAAAATTATCCCAAAGAGAAAAAAACCAGGCCCAGCTGCTTTCACTGGTGAATTCTACCAAATATGTTCAAGGATATAACATCACCAATCCTTCACAAACTTGTACAGAAAATACTAGAGGGAACACTTGTCAATTCATTTTATGAGGCCAGTATTACTATATTATAAAATCCAAAGACATCACACGAAAAGAAAACTACAAACCAGTAGCTCTAATAATTATAGCCACAAAATGTTCAATTAAACATTAACAAACCAAATCCAGAAACATGTAATAAGATTATATACCACAACCAAGTGAGATTTATCCCAGGAGGATAAGGGTGGTTTAATATCTGAAAATCAATTAATATAACACACCATTTTTTGTAATAAAAGACAGAAACCACATAATCACTTCAGACACTAGGGTGACCAACCATACTGGTTTCTCCAGGACAGGGGGTTTCCCATGATGCAAGACTTCCCATACTAAAAAGAGGACAGTCCTGGGCAAACTACGACAGTTGGTCACGCTAACAGATGCAGATAAAGCATTTGACAAAATCCAATGCCCATTCATGATTAAAACTCTGAACAAACTAGGATTAAAAAGGAATCCTCTGCCAAATACAGAGATATGCTATACAGCATTGTGCCTATACTTAACAGCACTGTATCGTACACTTAAAAAGTTACCAGGTTAGACCTCACATTAAGTGTCCTTACCACAATAATTTTTCAAGTATAAGGTTTGTACACTAAAAATTATAAAACATCATTGAGAAAAATTAAATATCAATCTAATTAAATATCAAAGAATTTCTTTGGATATCCAGAAGTGGAACTGCTGGACCATAAGTGGTTCTATTTTTAATTTTTTGAGGAACCTCTATACTGTTTTCCATAATGGCTGCAACAATTTGCAAACCCACCAACATACACAAATTTTTTTCCTCTACATCCTCACCAACATTTGTTGCTTGTTGATTTACTGATGATAGCATAGGGAATATAGTCAACAATATTGTAATAACTACGTATAGTGTCAGGTGGATATGAGACTAATCAAGGGATCACTTCATAAATTACATAAATGTCTAACCATTATGCTGTTCACCTGAAACTCATATAAAATAATACTGAATGTCAACTATACTTGAAAAACAAAAAATAAAATAATAGCATAAATAAACAGAAATTTTCATGTCCATGCATTAGAACATTCAATATTGTAAGGTGGTGATTCTCTCCAAACTGACCTACAAATTCAATGCATTCCCCATCAAAATTCCAAGTCTTGTTTTGCAGACATTGACAAGCCGATCCTAAAGTTTTTACACAAGGCCCAGAATAGGCACAATTTTCAAAAACAAGAAAATTGAAGGGTTAACACAACCTGATTTGATAAGTTACCATAAAGCACTTTAATCAAGGCAGGATGAGCATAAGGACAGACATGTAGATAATGGAAAAGAATTGAGAAGGCAGTAATAAATTTTTACATTGTTGCAGCCATTATGGAAAACAGTATAGAGGTTCCTCCAAAAATTAAAAATAGAACCACTTATGGTCCAGCAGTTCCACTTCTGGATATCCAAAGAAATTCTTTGATATTTAATTAGATTGATATTTAATTTTTCTCAATGATGTTTTATAATTTTTAGTGTACAATGGAGAAATGAGTCTTTTTGACAAATGATGCTAAGACAATCCAGATGCAACAGATGAATTTAGACCCTTACTTCACACCATACATAAATTCAAAACAGATCATAAATCTAAGAGCGAAAACTATAAAACATCTTAAAGAGGCCTTGGAAGCTTCCCCCTCTTGGGAGTCATAATGGGCAGCAAGGTGGTGCTGCCAGCAGGGTCTTTCAGGTAGTCAAGCCACATACCCCAGTAATAAGGCTCCCTGACAGAAGAGAACCCAATGCATCAGAAGTATTGATTCAATTCCCAGCCAGGGAACTACCAACATAAAAAAGAAAAAAGAAAAAAAAAAAATTCTTTGGGAGTTCCCTGGTGGTATAGTAGCTAGGCTTCGGTGCTATCAACGCTGCAGCCTGGGTTCAATTCCCAGCTAGGGAAATACCCACATAAAAAAAAGCAAAACAACAACAAAAAAAAGAAGTATTGAGACATCAGGACTACCATCTCACTCTTCTTCAATTTCACAGCGTTCTAAAAGGGAAAGAAATCACCAGACTGGCCGATGCATCAGGGCCCACCATCCTGCAGAAATAGTAAAAACATTACTTCAAAAATACAGAAGAAACTTGTATCTCAAGAAGAAATCTCATTGATCCAATGTGGAGGTCCAGAATAATCACTGACAATGTGACTGCTGTTTGTCATCAGACCAAAGAACAGTCTTTACAATAAATGACTTCCAAAATAACAAATGAGAAATTGTACATTAAACAATTTTAATAAATGTTCTGTAAAAAAAAAAAGAAATATAGAAAAATTAGATGGACACTTTTATCTCCTAATTTATGTATGTTGGTCAGCTTCTCCACAAGCTTACCTAATTGTTTATATACTTTATACTTATTGAAGTACACACTTTAAAAGAAAAACATCTTAAAGAAAACTAATGAGAATATTCTCAATACTTTGAATTAGAGTTCTTATGACAACAAAAGATTAATCTCTAAAAGAAAAAAATTGAGAAATTAAACTCCATCAAAATTAAAACTTTTGCCAAAAAAAAAATTTTTTAACTTTGTGCTTCAAAAGAGTCCAATTAAAAAATGAAAACACAAGCCACCAACTGGGAGAAAATGTTTCCAAATCAAGTATCTAATAAAGGACTTGCATCCAGAACGTGCAAAGAACTGTTACAATTCAATAATAATAATAAAATGAATAAAAATTGGGCAAAAGATTTGAATAGCTATTTCACCAAAAAGGATATATAAGTATATGACTAATAATCATATGAAAAAATATTCAACACCTTGAGTCTTTAGGAAAATGCAAATTAAAACCACCACAATGAGTTAACCACTTCATACCCACTAGAATGGCTATAAAAAAAGACAGACAATAACTAATGTTGGCAAGAATATGGAGAAACAGGAATTCTCTTACACATTACTGTTAGGAATGTAAAATTTATGACCACGTTAGAAAACAGGTTAGCAGTTACTTAAAAAGTTAAACATATGACCCAGCAATTCTATTTCTAGGTATCTATCTACCCACCCAAGAGAATGAAACCATATCTCCACATAAAGACTTGTAATCAGATGTTCAAGCTGCATTATTTTCAATAAAAAAACGAAACAATTCAAATATCCATCAACTGTCCAATAAATAAACAAATGTATATCCAAACTCGTACAATAGAATACTATTCAGCAATAAAAAGAAATAAAATACTGATACATGCTACAACAATGGCTAAATCCCCAAAATACTATGTTAAGTGAAAGAAGCCAGATGCAAAAGACTACATACGGTATGATTCTGTTTATATAAAATATGCAGAAAAGCACAAATTAGTGGTGACTGGGGGTGAGGATGAGGGTTAACCACAACAGGCTATGGGAAATTTCTAGAGATGACAGAAATGTTCTAAAACTGGCTTGTAGCAATAGTTAACAGTTCTATGTATTTACTAAATATCCCTGAATTTTGCATTCAAATGGATTTATTTTTTAAATTAAACAGTAACTCAAAAAGCTGTTTTTTTTAAAGTGTACATCCCCAAGAGAAATGAAAACATGTCCATACAAAAACCTGCACCCAAATGTTCACAGCAGCATTATCCATAATAGCTAAAAAGTAGAAACTCAAATGTCCATCGACTAATTCATAAATAACATGTGCATACAATGGAATACTATTCAGCAATAAAAAGGAAATACCAATACATGTTACAATACGTATAAATCCCCAAAATATTATGCTAAGTGAAGGAAATCAATCACAAAAGATCACAGATAGTATGATTCAATTTATATAAAATGTCCAGAACAGGCAAATCTATAGACAAAAAGAAAGTAGATCAGTGGTTGCCTAGGCCAGGAGTGTTGGGAAAAAATGGAGAGTGACTGCTAATGGGTCTGGCGTTCCTTTTAAGAGTGATGAAAATGTTCTAAAATTTATTATGGTGATAGTTACACAATTCTGTGAATACATTAAAACCAATGAACTGTATACTTTAAATTGGTGAACTGACTAGTATGTGAATTGTATCTCAATAGAGCAGTTTCAGAAAAAACAAAAGCAACCTTGGTGTACAATCTGTGAGCAGGTGAAGCCATCAACACGGGTAGGCCCTACCACAGCCACAGTTACTAACCTAATTATAATTACCTAGGATAGAAAAATCTCAGTTACAAATTCTTGCCAACTAAACTGATTATTTTGTGAACACATATGTCTGAAAACAGAAACAATGTTTCATCAATTAGTTAAGTCATTAAATTTAAAAATAGGCTGACATTAAATATTCAAACTTCAGGTGCCCAAAATATTTCAATTTTCTATTTCCTGAGTATACCAGGAGAGATCACAACAACATTCATATGAGCACACAAAGTGCACTGCAACTATATATAAACTTTAATTATTCTTAAGTTCCTTTAGATCCGATTCAACAGTTTTCCAGTCTTCCATAAAGTCATTCCTACCTTTTGAATAAAGGAAGAAACTCTGAAACGCAAATACCCAAACCTGTCTTAGTAAAGCGTGCATTCTTCTGTGATTCTGGCACTAGAGGAAGTGCATAATTTACCTCTCGATAGACTCAGAGATAAAAAGAAAAGCGAACCTGATTATCAAACACATAAATACTGTTCTCTCTCTCATCACCAGATTAAAAGTTAACCAGACACTTGAAGTAAATGTCATGAGCACAAGAGAGAAATTCTAGTTTCGCAATGAAGGCTCCCCATCTTATTCATATAATTAAGTACTACGAACTTAGAAGCTATTTTGCAGCGAATCTAGCTCCTAGAAAAAGACAACCCAGGATGCTGGCACGTGAGTAACACTAGAAAATGTGCGATCTAAATTACTCTACGTTTTTTAGAATATTTTCTCTGCCCTTTATTGACATGGAATGAAAATGTCCAACTGGAGCAAGACGGGGGCTCGGCTGCCCTGCTCGCAAAGCTGCTGGGGCAGTCAGTACCAGCCCCAGCAGAGCCCTCCCATTCCTCCTCCCGCGCCCCCAAAACAGCCAGTAGCACGGTCCCTGAGGGCCAGCTTCGCGAAGAGAGGATCCAGAAGGCGGTCACTGGACGCGCGTGTTACAGACCTCGTTTTTGTTTTGTTCAAAAACAGATTCCTAACAGAGCCAAGCCTCCCCACCCCGGGGGAATACGGGAAGTGGCAGCAGGAGGCCGGCGTGGAGAGCGAGAATAAAAGAATGACCGATTACAACCTGCAGTGCAAGCTAGCAGCGGAGGGAAGGAAAGGTAAGAGGCGGCGGTCAGGCCCCGCGGGGAAGGAAACTGCTCTCCAGCTCTCCACGCTACACCGAGTGGCCGGAGCCTCGCAGGTCCCGCCCCGGACTGGCCCTCCTGCCCCGGCCGCAGCCTCCCGCCCTACCGGACCCTCCCAGGACGCGCTTCCTCCGGAGCCGGACCCCCGCCCTGGCCTCCCCGCGGGAGAAGGCGGGTCAGTTCAGTCCGCTTCTCGGCAGAGGTGACTCGCGCGGAGATGTAAACACAGCGAGCCCAGCTGCGAGCGGCCCATCCCCCCCCCTCCCGCCGGGGTCCGTAACCTCTTCGCTCAGCCCTGCCCCGCGCCCCGCGCTTCCCGCGGGCCGGCGCGCAGCGCGCCTTCCCTTTTCTCTCAGTCCGGCTCCCCGACCGTTGCCAGAGGGCACCAGCTCCCTTCCTCGGCTCCCAGCCGTTGTCACCGCCACAGCCTCCGGAAAACCCCTCCGCAAATCCCGGAGCAAACAACACAGACGCGGGGCGGGGGCGAGGAGGGAGGAGGCGGCACTCGGGACAGCGAGGCTTTATCACCTCGCCCTCCGCGCTCCCTCCTACAGCCTAGGCTGCCCGCGCTCTTACCTGCTCTCCGCGCAGCCTGGGAAGATCGCGGCGTCGCTTTCCCTCCCGGCAGGGCCGCGGACTAGCTGCCGCCTCCTCCGTTGGCCCGGAGTCCGGAGGGAGCCGGGGCCTCCCCGCAGCCCGAGCCGCTCCACAGGGAGAGGAGGAGACAAAACAGCGCGCGCTGCTCCGCGCAGCGCCCCCCGCCCGCGCCACCCCACCGACCCCCAACCGCCGAGGCGACGGCAGCGACACAGAGCCCGGCGCGGGGAGCAATGGTGGCCCCCGCCCTCGCCCCGTTCCCGGCCCCCTCCCTCCACC
>PVJL010015704.1:0-23333 GCA_004026885.1 Lyroderma lyra | reverse complement strand
CCTAGATTCAAATCCCTGGTTGACCTAGCCAGCTGTGTGACTTTGGGCAAGTTACTTAACCTCTCTGTCCCTGTTTCGTCATTAGGTTGTGATCAGGACTAAGATGGTTTAATTCATGGAAAGCACACAGAACAGGGCCTGGCACTCAGTTAACTGTCCCAGTATAATTCTAATAAGAGTCATGGTCACATCTTAAAATACCTATGAATGAACATTTGTCTTTTGCACGTGAGTGTGGCTGACCCTGTCCTTAGTCTCCCTGAAGCAGCATCTGCCTGGATTGGAGGGATGCGAGGATAGGACTTGGGCTAGGATCAGAGAGAAGAAGGTAGTGTTTCCAGTAGAGGTGGCAAAAATAAGATCGGTTTTTAGTTGAAGCCATGATCATGAAACCAGGCTTTGTTGTGAGAGAGAACCACTTTCTAACCACTTCCCTTTGACTGTCACTTCAGCTTATCAAAAGCAAATCCTAGAGGGCTGAGTCCACATTGCTCTTGCAGAGCAGAAAGGACATTCTTTCCATGTGGGACATCTGAAACAGGAGACCGGCTGCTCCAGCCAAAGTCGGGCTATGAGTGAAAGGAAGGGGCAGTGTACCCTGGGGGATTGTGGGAAGAGGGAGCCCCTGCACCCTTACCTAAGCTCAGGAGGGGCTTACTGAATCAGTTGAGAGAATACCAAAGGCTTGGGAGCTTTTTCTCACTTCTCATTGGTGATTCTCAGAGGGACACTTGACCAGGGCACCACCTAATCACACATTACCGAGAAGTAGGAGAGGGCAGAGAGAGGGCAGGGACTAGCCCCCTGGTATGGGCAAAGGGACCCAGGAGCCAGCCTTTTCGAGAGGAGGTGGGATATGAGGGTGAGGCCGACAGCCCTCCCTGTCTCTCCTCCAGGAGGGGATGGTGTGGGCTCCGGGGTCTGCAGCTCCCAGCGAGCCCAGGAAGGCCAAGGAAGCACACAGAGCACACGGCCCACCAAGCTGCAGACCGTGGCCGCAGACGTCAGCAGAACGTGTAGGGCCCAGGTGTGAGCTAACACTGGCCTGACCCGACCCAGGACCAGCCTCAAGCCAGAAAGTCCTGCAGGTTCTGTGCCATGAGGTCGCACGCAGTCTCTCTCCCAGACACTCGGGTGCCACCAGTTCAGTCAAGAGGAGGGTGGGAGGCATTCTGAAGAAAGACATCTTAGGCGTTTTAAGTCTAAGACGTCTGGTAATTCCAAAGGCACTATCCGATTTAGCTGAGACGAAGACACCTGGCTTAACGAGGCTTCTGTTTTCTTTTGTTTCGTTTCATTTCTTAGTGCCAAATGGGGGCAGGGAATCCTAAGGAAGTTCAAATCCGTTCTGGAATATAAAGGAGCTACATTGTATTTGCACTTCTGAGGACACTGTGAGGAAATCAATGATTCTGCTACCTTTAGACACAGGTACAGTAAGTCATCACTTATTGGCTGTTCTTGAAAACCGATTTTGAGGGAAATGACATAACAAAAGAAATTTTACCACAGGCTCATTGATCCAAACAAGAATTAATTTCGTACTGCATATTTCTGGTCTCAAAAGCATCACCAAACTTCTGATTAAAGACCCAAAACATTTCTAATATTACACATTGAAATAAATGTGAGCTATACATACATTTAAGAAAGATGAATAAAAACAAGTAAGATAAATTTTTTTCCAACCTGATTATTCCAGTTCAGGGTCAAGGTTGAGGATCTGTTACGTGGGAGTCTCTGCTATGCCAAGAGAGAGAGTAGAAAAAGGAGGAAGATATATATTAGTAATTGAGAGCACAAGTATTGTGGTCATATTGTCCTTGCTTTGACTTCCAGCTCTCTGTTTGACCTTGAGTAAGTTACTGACCCTCATTCAAGTTAAAATATAAAATGCAAGTAGTATCACATTTGTGGTTTCTTACAGAAATGACATAAGCAAAATACCTAGAATATTGCCTGGTATATAAAAGACACCCAAATAAATGTTTATTCTTGTTATTCACGTATTCTACTTCCACAGAACTTGTACTCTAGTTGGGGAGACAAGACCTTAAACAGCAAATCTGGGGGTGAAAAGCAATTTAAGATAACAAGAGATGATGTAATGTAGACTATTATAAGTAAGTGGTATGGATCCTAAATTTTCTGAGAGTCAGAAAAAATAAAACTCAGACCTCAATGTCAATGAAAGATTTTCTAAATGTGTGGTTTTACAGTTTTTTTGTTGTTGTTGTTTTGTTTTGTTTTGTTTTGTTTTTTTCACTACAGACTTCTCTTTCTACAGTTTCTGTCACCTCTAAAGTTAGACAGTTCCTTTGCATGGGGATCTGCAGCAACATAGATCACATTAATTACCACTCTGCAAGGTTCTCTTTTACTTTGATCCACTACCAAAGGATGCTGGTTTTCAAAGTGTTCATTAACTCAGCACATATATGATCGTGCCTTCCTTATGGCTAGACTTACATTGGGGTAAATTGATTTGGGCATGGTAGGGGAATAATAGTGGACAAGCCAAATCATGTTTACAACCCCTGAAATTAGCACCTTTTCATAGTCCACCAATGTCATCAGTGGATTTACTAGCTCATAAACTTGGAGTGAATGTATGGAGGTGCTCATATTGATGCCATTTTAATATACCAATTAATCATGAAACCAGGCTGACTAGAAACATGAGAGTATGATGAGAGACTGGAGAGAAGATAGAACAGGACTTCTCCTCCTCCCTTGAAATGAGATAATAAGGCTATGTAATGTTTATGTGGCTCATATCACTGAAATCTCAGAGGGTAGAGGATGATGGGGAACTTCTCTAGTAAACTGATATCCACAACAAGTAGCATGAGAGAACAATCCTCAGTGTAGAGCCACTGCATAACTCTCCCAGGTTGGGAAACAGCCGTCGTGGCATAAACAGCAAACATGTCCTTTTAAACTTCAACTGGCATAGATGTGCAATAAACCAAAGTAAGTAAAATTTACTTGGATAGATTTATGCTTTCCCTGATTTATGTTGGCATTCATTCAATAAACATCAATAAGCTGGGCCTCTTCATGGACCCCAGGTGATCGAAGCTGAACAAGGCTAGTTCTTATTCCTGAAGCACTTGAGGGCAGCCACCATGAAAATAGCCAAGGACAATATGGTAACAGCTATGAGAACAGCACATACAACTGCAAGAGGATGTCCATTAGGGTGTTCTGATAATTGGCAAGCAAAGATACTAAGCTAGAAACTAAGAGGTAATAAGTATTTCATTTTTTAAAGGAAGCCATGAACAACTGGAAAGAGCCTCTGTCACCCTGGGGTTCTTTAAAGGTAGCCTTCTCCTGCACTGGGAACTGAATAAGCAAAGGTTTGATGGTAAAAGACAACAATGTCTAAGAAATTTTAGAATATTTATGCTGTATAGGAGGGCCAAGGAGTGAAGTAATATTGGTCAGGGTTTTGGGCTACAAACAGCAGAACCCACTCCAGATTGTTTTAGGAAAAGAAATTTGTTAAAGGAGATGAGGTGGCTCATAGATTCCTCAAAATGGCTAGAGAAGCAACCTGGAATGGTACACACCTTGCAAACTCATCTGCTGGTAGGCAATACTCACACTGAGATCTCTGTCACTATATAGCTTGAGGTTCCACTGTAGAGCAAGGCTATTCTGCACCCCTCCTTGTTCCTTATGGTGTCCTCTTTCTAGTCAGGCTTGCTTGGATGCATCTGATTAATAGGACCTAATCATGGGACACTCTAACTGCAAGGGAAGCTGGGAATCTTATATTCTAGTTTCTGTCCTGAAGAAGTGGGAAATTACCAACATATAAGAATAGTATTAAAAATATATATTAAGTGGCCACAAAGAAAGATAGCCACTCTAGAGGGTGTTTTATTTGTTTTTCATTTTCAAATGTGAAATGTTACTAGCATCACTGAAGAATGAGAATTTCGGCTGACAATATCTCTAATAAATATACACTCATTTGATTCATCTCACCTGTTTGTACTTACTGAGCAACTGTCAATGACAATCATTGTAAATCAGTTGGGAAGGCAATTATTCTGAGACAAAATTCCCATTTTCCCTGAAATTGAAAAATGAGGAGAATATAAAAATGGCAATATACATGTAAATACACTAATGCCCGCTTACTACCTTGGATGAAATCAGGCTAACAAGGAAAAGCTAATAGAAATTCTTCAGAGGAAGGGCTAATGCTGTTTTGTTCTGCAGTTTTTTGGATCTGGGCATAGTGTAGTTCCTGGGACTGTGCAGTCATCAAGGAAGTGGCTGAGGGTTGCTCTAGATCCTGTTATCCTCACATTCTTGGATAAAAGTGTGGTCATCAACTAGATGGAAGACCTTGGTTTGATTTGAGGGAAAGGTGAATTTTCTTGCTGGCCAAAGCTATCTAGATGTTAAAGGAGAAGGGTGGAAGGCTGACCAGAGCCTATATTCGATAATTCATGCAGAGTGTGTTTGTGAGTGTAATTTGGGGGCCTCCATCCAAGACCTTGTTTGATCATTTTGTGTATTTTGATGCTTTTTGAGGTAGAACATACATATAGAAAAAGGTACATATTTGTAGAACTCATGGAATTTTTATAAATTGAAAATAACTATGAGACCAGTACCCAGATTCAAGATTAAAAACATTATGATATTACATCAAAAACATTCAGGCTGGCTTTATGAGTTTTGGACTATATAGTTGTACATTGCCCCACACTTAGGAGGTCTTGCACTTGGTCTGATGCTCTACTTTAGCTATTTTGAAATTCTTAATAATTTTTAACAAAGGGCCCTACATTCTCCCTTTGCACTGGGCCCTGTAAGTTACATAGCTGGTTCTGATTACCAGCACCCCATCACTCCCTGTCATGACCCCTACCAGTCACTATTCCTCTCTGAAATTGTTTTCACTATCTTGTTTTTCCATTTTATGTAAATGAAACAATATTGTGTGCGCTCTTTTGTGACTGGCTTCATTCATCAAGCTTATGTTTTTCAAGTGTTTTCACATATTGTTGTATGTAGTTGTAGGTCATATTCGTTACCATATCATGTTGCATTGTATGAATGTACAACCATCTGTTTATCCATTCCACTGTTGATGGGTATTTGGGTTGTTTCCAGTCTAGGTTTATTTTCTACATTCCTCTTGTTCTTGTACATGTTTTTATTGGTTTGTTTAGTTTTAAACTGAAAATATTTAATAATAGGTGTAGCACTTAGAAATATCTTTATTTATGGTCTTATGTTGGCAATTTTGGTGTGTCCACATTTGAATTAGAGAAATAATGATTTGCTTAAAATACTAATCTATGTGGTGTACTTTAGACACAGTTTAGGATACACTGCACATTCTAAGGCACTGTTTTAGACCCATGGCAGACATGAAAATTGCCAGTTTTCTCTTCATAAGTTGTTTATTTTTGCTATATACACATCTTTCAAAGAAATTTTGTGTCTGTGTTTGTTAGAAATACACCTAATAGGATTGCTGGGTCACAGGGTATGTAGATACTGCCACCCTACCTTCCAAACTAGATATACAAAATTGAAGTCCCAGCAGCAGCCTTTGAAGTTCACTTCCTAGTTGGCTCCTTCTTCTTTCAAGTCCTATGCTATGATGACATCTGCTGGTGGTTAGTGTGACCCTCTCACACCAAAGCAGTTAAAAATGTAGGAAATACGGTCCTTTTTAAGATGTGAAGATTGTACCTTCTCCCTCTAGATTTAGTTGAATTTAAGCATTTTTGTGTTTTATATCATATATATAGGGGTGAAAACTCAGGTGAGGAAAGAACAAGTATTAAAGGTACACAGAACTTTCTACATGCATAGCTATAGCATGAAGACCCATGGCAAGAGAAGAGGTTAACACTTGATTATTACTAGACATTCTGCATTTTGAATTTTGGTCTTTTCAAATTTTTCCTGCCAAAATGTATTCAGGCATTATGAGCAATTCATTTGGTACCTAATACATTTAGATGATGCCTGCTATGTACTTGGAATAAAGTAGTTGCTGAGGACTTCATGTGGAATAATATGAGAGTATATATGAAGATAATAACAGAACAGACATCATAATGGTTTTGTGACTATTAAATGGGTATAAACACACTTAACATTAATGACAGACATATAAATGCCATTAGAGGTTGTTGCCATTATCATAACTTTTAGGGAAGTCCAGAGTTTAGACAAGTTAGAAGAATAGTAAAAAAGATTAAAGATTACATTTAAATGTCTGAGTCAGGGAGACCTTTGTTAAAAAGTGGGAGAGAGACAATTTCCATGACCAAGTAATACATATGAAACTTACTAATTGCAAGTGTGAGTAAAGGAGTGAGATTTGGAGCTACTTCATACTTCTATCTGTGTTTCAATGATCTATTCATTGCTGCATAATAAATCATCCTAAAACTTAATGGACAAAAATAACAATTTATTATAGTCCCCCATGTGTTGAATCTGTGCAGCTGGATGTGTCTTACTTGGAACCTCTCGTGTGGTTGTATTCAGATGCTGTCTAAGGCTAGAGTTTTCAGAAGGCTGTAGTCCAACCCCATGACCTCCAGGCTGCATGCAGCCCAGGACAGCTTTGAATGTGACCCAACACAAATTCGTAAACTTTCGTAAAATATTATGAGATACTTTTGCGAACTTTTTTTTCTTTTTTAGCTCATCAGCTGTCGTTAGTGTTAGAGTATTTTATGTGTCAGCCAAGATTCGTCCAGTGTGGGCCAGGCAAGCCAAAAGATTGGACACCTTTTCATCTAGTCTATTAGGAGGGATGTCCATCCAACATCGTGTACACACAAAGCTGGCAGTTAATATTTGGCTGTTAATAGGGTATGTAAATAGATCTGTTGAGTAAAGAATCTACAAGTCCTCCATGTGGCTTGAGCTCCTCACAGCATGGTGACAGGGTCCTGAGATAAGGGTTTCCCCAAAGTGTGCATTCCAAGAGACCCCACTGGAGGTTGTGGGGCTTCTTGAGACCTAGCTACAGGTCTTAAGTCCCAGAATGCCACTTCCAACGCATTCCACTCGTCACACAGAGCCAATTTAGATTCAGTGTGGAATGTGAATACACAAAGGCAGGAATACCAGGAGATAAGGATCGTTGGGGCCCAGTAATTCACATGCTAGAGTTGAAGTCAGAGTCACAGGCTGTAACTCATACACTATCAATACACAAAGACTTATTTTTAAATTCTTTTATTGTTAGACATGTTGAGGTAACATTGGTTAACAAGAATTACATAGGTTCCAGGTGTACAATTCTATAGTGCATCATCTATGTGTTGCATTATGTGTTCACCACCCAGTGTGAGTTTTCTTTCCATCACTATATATTTGGCTCCCTCTTTCTCCTCTTACACTCCCTCCCAGCCCCTCCCTCTTCTCCCACCCCATCCCTCTTGCCCCCAGGTAACCACTAAACTATTGACTGTGTCCATGAGTTTGTTTTTCTTTGTTGCTTTCAGTTTTATATTCCACATATGAGTGAAGTCATATTGTTCTTGTTTGGTTTTTTTAATTGTTAAACTTACTGGGGCGACATTGGTTAACAAGAATTACGTAGGTTCCAGGTGTACAATTCTATAGTGCATTTTCTATGTATTGCATTATATATTCATCAGCCAGTGTGAGTTCTCTTTCCATCACCATATATCTGGCTCCTCCCACCACTTCCTCTTTTGCCCCCAGGTAACCACCAAACTATTGACTGTATCCATAAGATTTTTTGTTTGTTTGTTTTCTCTCTGGCTTTTTTCACTTAGCATGATGTTCTCAAGGTCCCTCCATTTTGTTGCAAATGGTAGTATTTCATCTTTTCTTATAGCTGAGTAATATTCCATTGGGTATCTGTACTATACCTTCTTTATCCAGTTATCTCTTGAAGAGTACTTTGGTTGCTTCCATGCCTTGGCCACTGTGAACAGTGCTGCGATGAACATTGGGGTACATAAGTCTTTGCATACCAAGGTTTTTAAATTTTCATGAAGACTTTTTTACCTCTCAATGTCAATGTCCCACATCACGTGTATTGGGGTTATTCTACATTCTGCCATAAAGCTTTTCTAAAATTGTTCCTATCTCCTTAGAATCTTACTTTATAAGTAAGTTATTTATAAATTTTGCTGTCACTGTTTTCAAAGAAAGCCTTTGCTTTGTTTTTGTTCAAACAAAATAAACTTCAGTTAAATTTAGTAAGGGGGTGAAATTTTTGCAGGACTATCCATTAGTAAACCAATTTGCCTAATACAATACAATTTGAAATGCCTGTAACACTTGAATCTACTTTCCTATTTCAAAGCTGGCAAGTGAAGCCAAGAACTAAAATGTAAATCTTCCAGGGGTTTAGAGGTTTAATTAAGAGATAAATTGTTGTTCCCTTCTGAACCATTTATATAAAGGCACTTTATATAAAGAACAACACATTCTATGAGCAATACCTATGTACACACACACACACACACACACACACACACACACATATACTACTAAAGTATAATTTTAGGCCCCTGCTACAACTTTCAAACTCATTTTAAAAATTAAACTCTCTTTTAGACACTCAGCAATCCTTGATGTTGATTAAAATGTTCACTTGTACCATACATTTTCATTACCTATGTGGTCAATTTGGCTTATTACAGATGAGTATAGAATTGTATTTCCTGAGACATGTGACAGTAGCAATTTTGCAGAAATTTTCCTTATTTGTCAGTATCTCACTGCTTTACTCTGAGAGTCTAGAAAGGGCCGTACCAAGCTTAGTCATGTTCTTTTAACCAAGAAAGACTATGGCTAGACAGACTCCTTCAAGCTCTCCTAGCTTACCTAGAAGGGTGTTATATACGAGTGAGAAGGGAAAACTACAAGCACACCCATCAGTTTCTAGAACTTGCTAGAATTTTTATGTCTCTTTCCTCAGGGACCATCTCCAAAAAAGAGTGAAAAAAAAAAGATTGAAGTGCTAAATTAAATGTACCCAGGAAAATAAGTTCTGATAAAATTTTGGTAAAAATGGAGAATCACCAAGATGAAAGCAAAATTTGATATTTCTCTTCTTTTATCCCCATAAACAAGCTTGCCAGCTTTAAAAAAAATCAGTACATTTTTGTAAAACCATCTTTCTATCAACATTGTTCACAAATACAGAATATAGAATTCAAGATAATCTGATTATTAGAGAAAATACAACTTTTCATTAAGCAAAAAGTCATGTTAGGCTGCAAACTACCCTATATCAACAAAAACCATGGAATGTTCATCAACAGTGTAATACATACATATGTACATATGTACATACATGCATATACACAATAGAATGTTATATATCAGTGAGAAAGGCAAACTGCAAGCACACCCATCAGTTTGGCCGAAACTCACTAATAATGTTGAGCAAAAGAAGCCTGATGCAAAAGAATATATACTGTGTGATTCCATTTATATAAAGTTCAACAATTGGCAAAGTTAATCTTTTCTATTATATGTTAGGAGAGTACTTACACATTGAGGGTAAAAAAGACTAAAGGGGCACCAGGGTCTTCTGGGATGTTGGTTTTGGTCTGTTACTTGACCTGGGTGCTAGTTTCATAAGTATGTTGACTTTATGAAAATCAATCAAACTGACATTTATGACTAATGTAGTTTTCTCAGTTTGTTGTATTTTAATTAAAAGTTTGGTATTTTTATGATAAGCCCTGTGCTTATGTGTCAGCTAATGGTAAGTGAAAATGTGGATCTGGAATAGGAGAAAAATCTATTAACTTTTCTAAAGTATTAATTTCACTTCCAAATTTCTTTTTTTTCTTTTGGGTAGTTCCCTGGCTGGAAATTGAACCCAGACCATGGCATTCAGGGCGCTGAAGCCTAGCCACTAAACCACCAGGGAACCCCTCCCCCCTTACTTCCAATTTCAGCAGCAGTTATCAAGACTAGAATTTATTATTTAGAAACCAAAACATACATGTTCATTTACCTCAAAAAAAAATAGATGGAACACTTGGCTACCAAAATTTAGTAACTCCAAAGAAAATGTTATCTTTTGGAGAGAAGGTTGGATGACTTATTCAACCCACTCCCAAAATTGACAGAAATACTGATTATTGCCCTCAGGCTATTTGAGCAAGCTGAACCATTTGAAATGTTCACAAATCCCACAGGCATATTCTATCATTCATTAGTTCTATTTTTATGTTCAAGGAAATTTAAATGCAGTGCTATGAACTTGAGAAGGGTCACTATAAAATGAAATTTACACATGGCAGTGAATCTCAAGGATCTGATGTCTAGTTTTCATTGTGTTTGAGCAAAACCATCTTTTAATTGGATTCAAAGCTCCATTCTTAGTGAAAGAACATTATTAACAATACATAAAAGCAGTAGTTTAAATTTCAAAGTGACTTTTTTACACAGAATTCTTGTGATTAAGTGGTCTCATTTTCACAGAGACAGTAGAGGATGAGAAACGATCATTTAAATGGAAGGCCTCAGTTAGACTCTAAGCATTGCCACACTATAGCTAGGCAATGATACTAGGCAAGTTTATCTCTCTGAGTCTTCGCTTTGTCACCTGTAAACAGAAAGCACTGGACTAGTATAATAGTTAGGACATAAATTATCTTTGTCACTCTTTCTCAAGTTGAAGTTGGCATAAGCATCCCAGGACAGTGTGATAACTTCAGTGTAACAAGGTAATGAGACTCCTTCCATCTTGCTATTCACTTTACAGGGTATTGTCCTTACATAGATGGTCCAAGATGGCCCACCACCACCTCTGCATTCCACCCATCAGGTAAAGAGAACAGAAAGTGGTGGGGAGACCTGTTGCTTCTGCTCATATCTCATTGGGCAGAACTCAGTTGCCTGGCCCTACTAGCTGCAATGTTACATGTATAATACAAGTCTTTGTACTGAGTGGCCATGTGCTCAGTTAAATATTAGAATTTTTATTAGGTAGAGAGAGAAGATACAAAAAAATATTGGGAGACAATTAGCTATGTTTACAGCAATGAGATAGATTCTGACGTCTCATCTCTAGCTACACTTCTTAGGTTCTAAGTTGTAATTTTTGCTTTCAATTATATAGCCTTTGGATTTGAAAATTCAATTCTTAGGGGATAGTTTATGAACTGATTAGGAAATGAAGATACGCTACTAACAAATGAAAAACTATCTTATATGAATACAAGCGGACTTCTAATTGGTGTAGATTTAGAAAGCCAGGCTTTCTTTCAAATGTTCATTGAGCTATATGGATTTGCCAATATTCAAATGCTTTGATGAACAAAATAGCAATTTCACATGATTCAAACTTAATATATTCATATAGTTCATATAAAAAGAGTATGCCAAGTACCTAAGAATAATCATGAAATAGCATTGCCAGTAATCATACATAAATAAGGTATGACCATTTCGAGAAAAATAAAGAACTGAGTTGTTCACAGTACTTTTTTCACAAACCCATAACTTTAAGAATCACTCTTATATAGCTCTTGTATACTTGGGCCAGAAATACGAAACTCTTAAGAATCAGTATTCCTGGGGTATATTTACAACCAGATTGGTATTACAAGATTCCTTCTTTTTTTCAGTTTAAAATAAATTGTTTGAGGTAACATTGTTTAATAATACTGTAACATTATATAAATTTGAGGTGTAAAAATTATGATTCTATATCTGTATATTCTCTTATTCACTACCCAAAGTCTAGTTTCCTCCCATTACCATATATCAGTCCCCTTTACCCAATTACCCCTCCCCATCCACCATTCCTTCTAGTAGCCACCACTCTCATGATTATATATATGAGTGTGACAACATGGGTGAATCTTAAAGTATTATGATAAATTAAATAAGTCAGATAGAAAAACAAACAAATAATTTCAACTCAAATGTTTAATATAAAACAAAAAGTAACAAACAAACTAACAAAACAAACAAAAACAAATGCTAAGTGCCTTTGTAATTTTTACAGAGGGGACCTACAAGTTCTTGGGTTTTTTTTTTTAAGACAGCGAATATAAAATAAATTTGAAAAAGCACTTCAGTACCTCCATATTTGCTGGCACATAATCCTGCAGTTTTATTTCTCCAATCAGAAAAGAAAAGCCTAGCTTGTGACCTTTTGCTCACCACAGTGTTTTGTTCTTCCAAGCTCAATCTTAAGTAACTGCCAATTTACAAGAAATTGTCTCTTAGTAACAATCACTCCATCAAAGCAAGACACTCTTTGTGATGCACTCTTTCTGAAAGCAAAGTTTTCATCTTTCAAAGTCATCATTTTGCTTTTCTAGTTATAAATACAAAACTTCTTAAAGTACATTTAAGGGGAGATGGAGTCAAGATGATGAAGTAGGAAGATCTCACGGGCACACCAAATCTACAGCTACATATTGAGCACCTATCACTTGAGAACAAACTGAAGATTAGCAGATTCTCTACAGCTGAGGATATAAAGGAAAAGTCACATTGAGACAGGTGTGAGAAACAGAGACATGGTCTAATTAGGATCCACACCTCTGTTGTGGCATTCCATAAGTAGAAGGAATATCACAACCACAGAGGAGCTCCCTGAAGAGCAAGGGTTCTGAGACCCACATCAGGCCCCCTATCCAGGGGGACCTGCACAGAGAGAGGAGCCCCTATAACATTTGGTTTTGAAAACCAGCAAGGCTTACATACAGAAGAGCCAAAGGGCTGTAAGAAACAGATTCCTCCCTTAAAGGGCCTATGCACAAATTTACTCACTCTGAGTCCCAGAGCAGAAACAGAAGTTTGAAAAATATCTGGGTCATACATGAAGAAGATAAAATAGACAAATTTTAGGGTGTATGCTGGAGGAGCAGAGATCTGTTGGAACTTTCTCCAGGAATGAAAGTGCTAGCTGGAGTCATTTTCTGGTTTTCTATATTTTATTCTCTTTCCATCTAGCCAGTTTGGCACTGGCAGGCACCAGTTCTTATAATCTCTACTAATCTACCAATCACTTACATTACCTCAGTATTCCCCTGAATACCTTCTCCAAAGTGGCACCCTGCACCCCAGCACTTGGAAGGTGGCCCTGGGAGTCCCCTCAAAGTAGTACCCCATCCCCTGGCATCAAGCAGGCAGCCCCATGCATCAGTGAGCCCTCCAAAGCAGCACCCTGCTATTCATTACCCAGTAGGAGGCCCTGGGTGGGTACAAGGCAGCACCCTACCCTCCAAGGCAAGACCCCATATACCAGTCCACCTAAAATAGTAGAGCCCAGGCCTTGCAGAAGGCTGCTCCACACACCAGCACACCAGTAGCAGTTGCTCCAACTAGTGAGGCTGGGGGTCTGCCACACACACCAGTGTGCCTGTAGCAGTCCTAGAAGGGCCTCACTGCCAGCAAGGCTGGGGGTCAGCTGTATCCAATAATGTAGCCACAATAGTAATAGACCAACCACAACATAAGAGCACATGCAGCCTACGTGGGGGACATGGCTGGACTACCTGGCTCTGGTAATCAGAGAGGATTGTGTCACTGGGACCCACAGGATGCTTTCTACATAAGACTACTCTTTCAATATCGCAAAATGTGGCTTACCTACCTAATACATAGAAACAAACATAGAGACTTAGGCTAAAATGAGATAATAAAGGAGTATCTTGCAAATGAAAGAACAAGACAAAACCCTAAAAGAAAAACTAAATGAAATGAAGATAAGGAGTCTATCAGATAGAGTTTAAAGTAATAGTCATAAGACTGCTCACCAAACTCAGGAGAAGTATGGATTAATGCACTGATAACTTCAACAAAGATATAGATAATATAAAAGAGAACCAAATAGAGTTGAACAATGACTGAAATGAAAAAGAAAACTACACTAGAGGGAATCACAGCAGTGTGGATAACGCAGAACATATCAGTAACATGAAAGACAGGTAGTGGAAATCACCCAAATGGAATAGCAAAAAGAAAAAAAAAACAATAGGGAGAGTTTAAAGGGACCTCTGGGACAACATCAAGTATACTAACATTCATATTACAGGTATCCCAGAAAGGGAGTGGAAGCGGGGGCAGGAAACCTATTCCAAGAAATAATGCCTAAAAAATTCCCTAACCTTTTAAAGAAAACAGACATCCAAGTCTACCCAAACAAGATGAACGCAAAGAGGCCCACACCAATACATATCATAATTAAATTGTTAAATGTTAAAGACAAAGAGAGAATCTTAAAAGAATCAAGAGAAAAACAACTAGTTATGTGCAAGGAAACCCCCAGATGACTATCAGTTGATTTATCAGCAAAAACTTTGCAGGCCAGAAGGGAGTGGCATGATGCATTCAAAGTGACAAAATGAAAAATCTACAACCAAGAATACTCTACCTGGCAAGGCTATCATTCAGAATTGAAGGTGAGATAAAGAGTTTCCTAGAGAAGTATAAGCTAAAGAGAGTTTATCACCACTAAACTGGCAGCAATTCCACTTTCAGGTATCTATCCGAAGAACACAAAAGCACTAATTTGAAAACGTATATGAATCCCTATGCTCATTGCAGGTTTGTTTACAATAGTCAAGATATGGGAGCAACCTAGGTGTCCATCAATAGATGAATGGATAAACATGTGATATATATATATACACACACACATATACACATATATACATACACACACACACACACACATATACATACACACACAATGAAATACTACTCAGCCATAAAAAAGAATGAAATCTTGCCATTTGTGATAATGCAGGTGGACCTAGAGGTTATTATGCTATGTGAAATAAGTCAGACAGAGAAGTACAACTGCCATATGATCTCACTTATATGTGAAATTAAAAGAAAACAAAACAAATAAACAAACAAAATAGAACAGACTATGAAGATATAGAGAAAAAACTGGTGGTTGCCAGATGGAAGGTGGTGAGGGAATGGGTTAAGAAGGTGAAGGGGAATCAGAGGTACAAATTTCCAGTTATAAAATAAGTAAGTCATATGAATATAAAGTATACCATAAGGAATACCGTCAATGATGTTGCAATAATTTTGTATGATAACAGATGTTTTCTAGACTTATCATGGTGATCACTTTGTTTGGTACATAAAGGTTGAATAACTATGTTGTATACCTGAAACAAATACAATAGTGTATATTATTTTAAAAAATAATAAAAAGCACATTTATCCATAGTGTGGTAGTTTATTTAACAAAAAGTTGTCAATTTTAGAGATATATACTGACATATTTATCAATGAAATGATGCCTTATAATTTCTTCAAAATAATAAGGGGGAAACAGAAAAATTGCCATGAGTTAATAATTGTTGAAGATGGGAGATGGGAACATGGGAATTTATTATAACATTCTTTATCATTTTGCATATATTTTTTAAATTGATCATAACCAAGAGATATAATCCACAAAGCACATATAGGTAGAACAAAACATTATTCACAGGTAAATTTCTGACAGAAAGTATTGCAAAAACAACAACTTTGTTTATATTTATTGTTAAGTTTATCCTACTGTACTGTTTTAAGGTCATTAAATCTTGTTTATAATAACAAAAATAACTTGAGAATAAAATCTACTTAGTTCTCCCTCACATTCATACAACCTAATAAGAAATTAGTTTCTTGTATATATACTATTTTTATAACATATTCTAGAACTTTCTCTGGTAACCTTTTTCAATATTTATGTATCACCATTGTTGAATAACTTAATCTTGTGAAAGTATTTTTTCACTTCAAACAAAAGCAGCAATGCATAAATCTTTCACTGCACCCCAAAACTGCTACCATAGGGAGTTCCCTGGTGGTGTAGTGGCTAGGCTTCGGCACTGTCAATGCTGCGGCCTGGGTTTGATTCCCAGCCAGGGAACTACCCACATAAAAAAGTGCTACCATAGACTTTGAAGAAAATAGGAGAATATGTGGTTTTGTTTTGATGTATAAGAAACAATATCATTATGCTTTTATAGAATTGTTGATTAACAATATGAAAAATGATTTATGGTTGAGAACCATATGACTTCATTCATATGTGGAATATAAAACTGAAAGTAACAAAGAAACAAAAACTCATGGACACAGCCAATAGTTTAGTGGTTACCTGAGGGCAAGGTGGGAGGGGATGGGAGAGGAGGGAGGAGTCAAATATATGGTGATGGAAAGAGAACTGACTCTGGGTGCTGAACACATAGTGCAACACATAGATGATGTATTGTAGAATTGTACGCCTGGGACCTATGTCATTTTTACTAACCAATGTTACCCAAATAAATTTAGCAATAAAATATGATTTAAATTTGACTTCCAAAATGAGATTTATTCAATAAATTCCCCTTTAGCAACTAAAATTTCAAAAGCATTATAAGAGGCAATGGTTTGATATCCAACTTACAAAATGTAGCCTTGTAAGTTATTACCTCAAACAACTAATCTAATGTGTAGGTCATGGCCACTTAAACCATTTCCCAGTTTTATAAAACAACAATTTCATTCAGCACCATTGACTAATAGGGGTAGCACTGAATTTGGAAACAATAAAATATGCTTCGAAGCTAGTTCCCTAACAAGGAAGAGACTAGAAGATGTGTTTTGTTTCTAAAAGGTGAACATAATTTAAGGATCCAACTGATAAAATATAAACCACAACTTCAGACTCTAAACAGCTTTTTTCCATCATGTAAAATCTCTTCTGGGAGTTCCCTGGTGGTGTAGTGGCTTAAGGTTTCGGCGCTGGCACTGTCAACACTGTGGCCTGGGTTCAATTCCCAGTCAGGGAAATACCCACATACTAAAAAAAAAAAAAAATTTCTTCTCTCTCCAGAGATAATATCACTCAGGCTTTCAAACACCACCACCTCCACCATCTCCTCCCTCCCTTCCTCTCGTTCAGCAGATGTGGTCTTCTGACATTTTCCTGTGCAACCCCAAACAAGAACCTTTAATTTCATGGCAGTTTTATGATGACAATTGTAGAAAGTGAAGGCAGTTAATACCAAGAGTTTGGTATATGATCCAATAATGTGACTAACTTCCAGCTTGTGGACCCAGAGGCTTATAGCTACTTTCACACATGCCCTTAATTATTGCATTCTTTACATGCTATTCATAGGCTTTTATCGTGTTTTCAAAGGTATAAATTGTTAATCACTTCAACATAAAATGCCACATACTATTCAACCAGTATTCCTGACTACATCAATGTCACCAAAATGATATTTTACCCAATTTGGTACTTCCTTATCTTTATTGATTTTAAAAGCTTAGATCATGCCTGCAACCTCCTTTACTTGTCTTACTAATCCACCATCTTCCAGGAGTTCATCCAATACTTTATTAAACTCATGAATATTTTAAAGCTATATACCTTCTGAAAGAAACATTTCTTCACATTTACTGCCTACTGTGTAAAGTATGCATTGCTGCCTTTAATTTGAATGAAACTATCATTTTCAAGCTCCAAAGGATGCCTCTTTATTCTGGAATTTGAAAAACAAACAAATATATGTCATTTTTCTCTATGTATATTAAGATTTTATAAGTTTCAATCCTACAGTCTTGTGAATGTCTGCCTATAAAGACTGAAGGATTCTTTTAAAATTTCCCTCTGTAAAGTTCTCCAGGCCCTTAATGACACAAATTGCTGTTACTGGAGATAATTCCAGAACTGCTGATGCCCTATCTGAAGTCTGCTACCAGAACTGATCAGGAAATCTATATGGAAAAAAATCAGTGAGGATTTCTGCTGGATGTCATGACATTTGGAAGCTTACATTTTGAGTCAGATACTGCCTTGCCCAGATTGACACCAAGTCCACAGTATATGCTTTCATTCATTAGTCAGTTGGTTTGTTTATTTGTTAATTAATTCATTTTTAAAATTTCTCTAATATTTATTGTGCTGTTACTCTGTGTCATGCCCTGTTCTTGTTGTTGTTGATATAACGGCATTTATGGTATAGGTAGTTATATGTCTTTCACTTTCTGAAAGGGAATTTAATAGGTTTATGCTCAAATACATGTATATTAGAGGGCTGTTAAAAATGCATAGCCAAATCATGAGGAAGAGGAAGAGAGGGATCAAGGCTGACTTAGAATTAGTAGCAGAGATATCCAGATATTGTTTAAGTGCATGTCCAGAAGAGTTTTAGGTGCAAGGACAATAATGAGGACAAAAGAATCACTTTTCTTTGAGTCCATGCTTCTAAATTCTACTGTATTTAAGGACTCCTTTTTAACCAAAATAAGATTCACACCCTCCAAAACGAAGCATAATCAATAGTAATGTTTTCATATCTAAGAAGACCCCAAATAATGAAAACTTACTCATAATGAGTAAGGTTTTGTCTTAGGGTTCTTCCAAGCAGATTCTTGAAACAAGAATTTGATTGCAAGTAGTTTGTTTAGGAGGTGACAACAAGAAACACAAAGGAGAATGAGGACATATGACACGGGAGGGAAGTAATGTAAATTAATGAGCTGGTTCCTGGTAGCTCAGTGCTACTAGGGTGTCTCAGGATGACTATGAAGCACACATCTCAAAATTGTTCCTTCCATGACAAAGAACCTGAATTATTTATGCACCAACTACTTTTCCTCCTTGTTTGATGGTTGTTTCTATAGAACTTAACTGTCTAGCACTTCTGACCTACCATCTGAGCTCCCTCCTGAGGACAGAGAAAACTCTCAGGAAGGGAACACAGGGACTATCTTCAGATGACCCTCAGGTATGGCAGTGGTATATGGGTAGTTGCCTGCAACAAATTTTTAAATAAATTTGTACTTTCTTAATCACAAGAGCATCTACATACTTATGAAAATAGCAGGTCATTGTAAGCCTTTATTAATCCCTCAGACAAAGCTCAGTAAACATATGGATTTTCAGGCCACTTGGAATAACTCTGAAACTGTCTTCTCCCCTGCTGTCCATACATTCTCCATCAAGGTCTATATCCCCAAAATCAAGATGATTGTCCTATATAACTTGAGAAACAAATATTACAAGAAAGTGGAAATATTTTTCTTATTAAGATTATATAGCACTCTTATTTCTTTAGAGACTATACCTGTTTCCTCAACCATTTTTGTGACCAATCCCTGCCTTAGAGTCTGTAAAATAAGATGTGGCACTTTTATGTAGTCTAGCCTCAACTACCAGGATTTCTGTGTTCACCTTCATCTTGCTGTGGTTCTTCCATACTCCTCCTTGAGTGAAAATGGTCATTTGAAAAGTAGTAAATGGTCCTTTTGAACACTGCTAGACTAGAACTCTCCACAAGAGAGTTAGAGTCTCTGGCAACACGTGACAGAGGAGGAATCATCTGAACTCCTTCTAGAATAAAAGGTTCAATTGAAGTATTGGGTTTTTGAACCACATGTGCTCAATCATAAAATAACTGTCAGGAGAGCAATAAGGACCAATGATGATGCCTATTGTTCTATGAGTTCATTCTTGCTTGAATCTGAATGTGAGTCTTTGGTGGTTAATAAATGCTGAAGCCAAACCCTGAAAATTGTTTGACAAATCACCCTCCCTCCTCATGCCTGAAGTGAAAAATGGAAGTGGGTAACTGTGAACCACATTTCAGGTATTGGTTTAATTAATCCAAGTGATACCTATAGTTACTAAGCAATTATTTGAGACCCATTATATTTACTAAATAGTTGAGAGGGGAGAAGGGAAGAAAATATTGTTGAGACCTCACAAAATTACACTTTTTTTGGAAATAAGCATATACAAATAGCAATGGCTATTATTTGTATTAAACAAGGAACGATAAAGGGGACCACATAACAGGAGGTAGAATGGTGGTTACCAGGGCAGGGAGGTGAAGAGATGTTGGTCAAAGGGTACAAAATTCCAGTTATATAGGATGAGATGTAATGTACAGCATGATAACTATAGTTAATAATAATGTATACTGTAAATGGTTTAAGAGAGTAGATACCAGGTTCTCTCACCACACACATGTGTGCACACACACACACGAAGTAACTATGAGAAGAGATGGATATGTTAATTTGAATACAGAATCCTTTCACTATGAATATCAAAACATCGTGTTGTATATCTTAAATAGAAACAATTTTTATTTTAAAAATTTTAAAAAGTTATTAAAATTTCTATAAAGAAAATAAAAAAGGTTTTTTAAAGAATAAAGATGTGAAATCTTCCTACATTTCCAAATAAGTTGTGGAATATTCACAAAATAATCAATGAGAAAAATAAGCTATATTTACATACTACAACATAGATGAATTCCACAAACATAATGGTGAATGAAGGAAGCCAGACACAAAAAAGGAAGTAATGTATAAATCCATTTACATGACATTCAAAAACATGCTAAATTACTGGATTTTGCTGGTTATAATGCATCCCTGTGTATAATGTGCACCCACATTTTCACCCCAAACATTCATATAGATACAGAATTAGTACTACCCATGTATAAAGCACACCCTTATTTTTCCCTCACAAATTTGGGCAAAAAAAATATATGCATTATACATGGCAAAGCATGGTAATCTATGCTGTTAGAAAGACAATGGCTTGTAGTAGGGACTCTGCTGAGCCACTCCCCTTTGAGACTAAAAAACTTATTCCTCAGACCTGGCAGGGCTGTTGGCTGACTTCCCTCAGGTGTCATCCCTCTCCAGGAGTTAATCATCCTCGGACTATAGAGAGCTCTGTTTTTTTTTAATGTCATGCTCTCTTCCTTATGTTAGTCCACATGCAATGATGGTTTATGTGGGAGTTTTAAAGCCCAGTCTCCTTGTCTGAGTTCAGTACAACTCTGAAGGACCATCTCAGTTTCAAAGTACTTTGTGGGGTCAGCTGAATCCTCTGTTGTGACTGCATTGCAGCCCACCTCTTCCCTATGTCTAATCCTGTTTCTTTCATTACTCCATAAGTGTTGATCTAAAAATCACTCCTAATAAACTTCCAGTGAGACTTCACCATCTCAGGGTCTGTTTCCCAGGAAACTGACCTGCAATATTGTTACTCTTTGGGGACATGATGAGTACAAAGTGGAACAAAGCAGGAGCTTCTGGGCTGTTGGAAAAGTTCCATTTTGAAATCTGCTTAGTGCTTGCTTTGGCAGCACATATACTGACATTGAGAGCTTCTTACTGATTACATGAGTACATCCATTTTGTAAAAAAAAAGAAAAGAAACTGAACCATTCACATATGTTTCTATACCTTTCTTTATGAGTGTTTTCATTCAATAAAAAGAGAGGAAAAATTGTATCCAAGAGGAAGAAGGGAGCCCAAAACAAGATTGTAATTCCAAATCTTCTATATATAGAAATGAAGACATGTTGGATTAAGGTCATTCAGCAAAGTACAGTCTATTCTTGTATTTGTAGTAGTAATGTTCTATAAAGTCAACAAAAACACTGAATGAGTGAATATTCAACCATTGCTTCTAGGGGAAATATAGGTTAGGTTCCTGTAAGCCTTCTGTTACAATACTTTCATCAACTGATCAATACAAAAACTTGTATTTCTGTTTAAAGGCACTTTACTTAATGTATACCATTGATTCATTAACATTGAATTCATAGCCAACAGCACTATATAACTCATGCCTAATGGAAGTTTATCTAATACAGAGGGTGCCAAAAAGACATATACATGTTTTAAGAAAAATAAATGTATTAAAATTATAATACTCAATATATACTGATAAAAGGAAAGATTGAATGTAAATCACATTTGACTTTTGCAATTACAAGAGGTGCTCCAAGTGCTTACCATCAGCATCTGGACACTTCTGATTACAGCAAACTACTGCTTGAGCAACATTAACTAAAGTGTCTACTTGTATCACTGCATGCCATTTCAATTTCTTCCCAAAATACCACCTGTATGGCCGGTTTTCTATAGTACACCACATTCTTTAAGGTCCCTCATAGGTAGAAGTCAGGGGGTGTTAAGTCAGAAAAACATGGGGGGAAACTCAACCAACGTTCTCAAATTTCAAATACCACTTCAAAATGGTCTTGTGCTCCTTGAATGACAATCATGCTTCTGCCATTTTCTTTGACTGTCCTCCCTGTAACATGGTAACACTAGTATTCATTTAATTAATGCCGGAAGAAGACAAGATGGCGACTGGAGAGGAGGTCCCTAAAGCCTCTCCCAGAAAACACAATTGAACGGCCGTCCAGGAGCCAAGAAAGAGGACCCTGAGTGACAAAATGGCTGTTGAGAAATCCACAAATCACAAGTAAACACCTGAAGGTTGGCGAGAAGGGGGCAAGTCAGGGAGAGGGAAGGGAGGAGAGACAGACCACAACAGGACACGATCCCTGCTGACTATTTGGAGCTGCACAGTTTTGGGGAGGGGAGAGAGAATGGGGAGCTGGGGATGGAGTTTGGGAGCCAGCCTCTGGAACTTTTGAGTGGTAGAAGGGCTGAGCGAGGACTCTGAACTGCAAAGATGACACCCCAGTTCTAAGCCCCCTGGAGACCTACACAGGGCTGCAGTTCCTGTTCCCAGCCCGCTGCAAAGGCGACCCTGCTGTCTCAGGCCAGGCCCACAGCTTTGGACTTATGGAGCGGGCACTTCCTCATGCACCCCAGGGTTCTGAAAGCAGTGTGACCCCGTAGACAGCCAGGTGCTGAATCAGGGCTGGGAAGAAAGACTGATTTGATAGCATTCACCCCAGCCAGCAGAAACAAGCCTTGAAACAGCTTCCCCAGCAAAGGGCAGAAGGCAGAGCCGCCTTTGGAACGCCTTTAGTTGGCCTCTCCCCAGGATATATGCGCATAGCCTCCAAACGTAGTAGGAGATCAGAAACAAGAAACGAACAGCCCCTCTCCCCCCAAACTTGACCCCCAGTGCCACCTAGTATCTGCCCTACAGCAAGACACCACAAAAGCAATAATCTGGGCACGGAACAAAAGCCCTCATGTCAAAGAGGAAGAACCCAGCAGACAGGATTAATTCCTTAAAAACTAAAAGTCCTCAGAAAGAACATGAAATTTACCCAGAAGACAGCTTGTTACAACTGGAAGGGTCTCATTTAAGTGATGGAGAATTTAAAGCAGCCATTCTAAAGGCTGTGAGAGAAATGAAAACCTATTGGCAGAACACCATAGCTGAGATAAATAATATCAAAAAGGATATAAACGACATAAAAAAGGAACTCTGTGAACAAAAAGAACAATTTAACAAAGAAATTCAAAACATAAGAAAGATTGAGACGGAAATACGAGAAATAAATAATACCATAAAAGAAGTGAGAAATGAAATAACTGCCATAGGAAACAGGACCAACCAGATGGAGGAAAGAATTAGTGATATTGAA
>PVJL010015703.1:0-23350 GCA_004026885.1 Lyroderma lyra | reverse complement strand
TGGTGGTGGTGATGGTGGTGGTGATGGTGGTGGTGGTGGTGGTGGTGATGGTGGTGATGGTGATGGTGGTGATGGTGATGGTGGTGATGGTGGTGATGCTGGTGATGCTGGTGAATATGATGATGGTGATGATGGTGATGCTGATGGTGGTGATGGTGATAAAGATGATGGTGATGATGATGGTGATGATGATGGTGGTGATGATGACGGTGACAGAGACAGTGATGACTGGCCATGACTTAGTCGAGCAAAGAGAGAAATGAGGACTTACGGGGTAAAGGATAACCAAAGTCAGCAGAATCACTGGGCCCTAGAATTAAATGAATCATTGGTCTCTCAGAGTGAGCAGAACCCAGAGAGTGGAATTCTGGAAACTGAGGTTGAGCAGCGAGCACAGTGGTTAGTGATGAAGGGGTGCAGTCAGACCGTGGCAGCGAGTGACTGAGGCGAGGCTTTCACGTGAGAGGAAGCCACTGCAGGCCATTGAGAGGAACGCTCACGTGAATCCTGAAAGGAAGTCTGTGTTGGAAGGAGGGCCAGTGAGCTGGAAGTGAAAACCTGTAGGGACTCCAGGGTAGGGTGTGACCTGCAGGCCTGTCGATGAGCATGGAAAGGAGGGGTAGCAGGTGCTTTAACAGATGGGATGAGCTCCAGAGCTGTAGGCTTGCAGGGACAGGGACAGTATTCCAGAGGAGCAGTGAAGAGCAATGTGAGTGGCAGCAGGTATGTGGGAGAGGAAACAGGCCCTCGAGAGGGAGCTGCCAGGGAAGAGGGCCCCCGGGGAGATCAGGGTTCAGCTGGAGCTGGAAGGAGAACAAGTTCAGTTGAGGAGAGGGGGCAAAGAGGGAGAGCATGGTGCGGGTGGAGAGTCCAGGGGGGCCGGAGCCCGAGGAGAGGGGAAGCCGTGGGACCCCTGATCTTGTGGTGACAGTTGTGAACCAGGGTGTGGAGCATGATGGGATTAGATTTGAGAGCCTCAAGGCCAACAGTGGTGGTGTATCTGGACTCTGAGGGCTGGAGGGAGAAGGAAGGACCCCAGAACCCCAGAACCCTGGGGCGCCTGCTTCACGCCTGTCCACGGCCTGGGGAGCCAGGGGAAGTGTCATGTGTCCGGGAGAACTTGAGTTCAGCCGATATTAGTTCTTACTATCGTTGTCATTATTTTCCAGGTCAAGTTGCTGACTTGCGAGATGGGGGATGAGTATTGTTGCATGTGTCATTGCACTTGTCACTTAATGCTGTAACTACCCATTTTCCTGACTTCCCCACACGTTGTGCACTCCTGGAGAGCAGCCTCTTCATCTTGTTGCTTTCAGTACCCAGTACCCAGCATAATGATTAGCCCGAAGGAGTTATCAACCAGCATGTGTTGCATGAACACGGCTCAGAGAGACATGCTGCCTTACCCAAGGTCACACAGCAAAAGCACGGCCTGGACAAATCTCCTGGGCTCCTGACTCAGTGTTCTTCGCCCTCCTGCATTTCTTTGCCAGTGAGGTCTGCAGCCTGAGCTGCAGTTGGAAGTCCAGAACCTCCATCAGTGTTCAAAGCCTTTCTCCTTTTGCTCAAGCGTAACCTTCAAAGGCCCTTCTCTCCCACTGGTGATCTTCCCCGGGGGGTTCGGGCAGCCCTAAAATAGGAACTGCAGGCTGGCTAAACGGGGCTTTTCAGCTAATAGAATAAGCTACTGACAGGGAGGCAAATGGGGGAAGAGTGGCGGGGGGCGGGGGGTTGGCTCTGGAGCCTTTGTCAACTGTTTCAGCCTTGGCTTTGGGGGCTGCTAAAGTCCATTAGCCTCTGCTAATTTCTCTAGTGCTTCTTGATGGACGGGGCGTAATTGGCTGGAAATACTCCTTAAGTGGAGTGATTCACAGCCGAAACTGCCAGGCTGAGATAAACCCATTTAGGGGAAGATGAGCATCATCTCAAACCATCCAAAAAATGAGAGGAAGGGGAGGAGCGGGTCCCGTGATCCAATGCCAACCTCCTGATCACACAGTCCCTTCTGAGATGCTGTCAGCTGGGGACTCAGAGCCACCCCTCTTAGAGCCGGGTGAGGCGCTGCTCTTGATCAGCTCAGAAACAATAGGTTCCAGCCCTTGATTCCCCGCCACCCCCAAATCAGTGCATGTGTGTGTGTGTGTGTGTGTGATGAATGGATGGGGCATGGGGACACGAGGGAAGACAGAAAGACTAAGCAAGAAGGTATAGAAAGCAGAACCACCAGCACAGGCCCACACGTGGGAGTCCTTCCTCTGGCCCTGAAGAGAAAACACTCGTTGTGGGACGGGGAGAGGCAGGAATAAGATGGAGCCTCACAGTCTTCGGAGACAGTTCTGAGGAGCAGGAATGGGTTCTCTCCCTTTTGTGCAGGGAACGAGCATGCGGCGGATGTCCTGGGAGGGCAGACTATGGCACACTCCGGGAAGGCATGTTCCATCATGGTGAGCCTCTCCAGCGGGCTGCTCTGGAAGATGAACCCCCAGCGCCTGAAGTGTGGGATCCCCTGGGAAGACCCTCAGAATCCCGCAGGGCTGGGAGACCTCTAAGCCCATCTACTGCAGTGTGGTTTAGCAGACAGCACTTGGGGGTTCTCCTTTTCCCTTTCCTCCCCTCTGCAGTCCGTGGGCAAGTCCTCTGGGCATTGCACCTCTGGGCAAATCCATCCCAGCCTGGCTGCTGGTGCCACCCTCACTGCTGGATGCCCAGCCCAGGCCATTAGGTCTTCCCCCTGGATGGCTCTGGGGGCCTCTCAGTGGATGTCCCGGCCTCAACTCTTTCTGACCTATGGTCTCCTCTCCCCACAGCAGCCTGAGTGATATTTTAAAAATGTCAATTAGATCATGGTAAAAAAAAAAAAAAAGAAATCATCCAATGACATGTTATTGCTAAGGGGATGGGCACATCTGGTCTACCCGGTCTCCCAGCCTCGATCTCGTGCCCGTGGTCTGCCAGGCTCTCCGAGGCCCAGCCTCTGCCCACATTCCCGTGGCGAGTTCTGTGCTCGGCACCCTCACTCCTTCCCGTGTCTTCATAAAGCTCAAGCTTCTGTAAGCCTAGCGCTTCAGGCTCTTGAACACCAGTTCTCATTTTCTGGGTTCAATTTTGTGCCTTTGGACCTCCAAGTCTCCCTTTACTCTGCCCCATTCCTCACAGCCCAGCTTCAAGGCTTCCTTTCCGTGCACTGAGCACCAGGTCCTCAGTGCACCAGCACCTGACATGCTAATGACAAAGTGGCCCATTTGTGTTCCTTCAAGGTTTGCTGGGCGTGGGCTTCCAGGAGTCACTTGTGTTGAGCGTTTCCTCCTGTGTTGATTCATCTCTCCTCGTAACATGAACGTTTAGGGCCGGAGAGATAATCTTGTCTTTCTCCCTCTCATGACAGAGGGGATATAGGCCCCAGAGAAGGAAAGCACCTTGCCCAGGTCACACAGTGAGTCAGCGGTCAAGCTGAGACAATAACCCAGGCTCTTGGCTCCACAGGATGAATCCTGGCTGCAGGGAGCTACTGGCTGAGCTCAGTCTGGATTCAGCCCCGGGCAGGAAGCCCATGGCCCAGTCTGGTTTGGCTGTGCCCCTGGGCACAATGTGAGTGGCAGCAGCCAGAGGCCATTGGGGTGCGGGAGTCACCTCCCAGTCTACAAACATTATCCTTGGAGGCAGCCCCCTCCGGGACGATGAACCAGCCTGCATGCCCTGAAGCCTCCTCTGAGCTTTCTACCAGGAGGGTGAGGACATGCTGAGTCACTGATGGTCCCCTTGAGGCTGATGGGATCCTGGGTTCAGCCAGTCTTCTGAGGTGATGATTCTCAAAGAGGGCAGTGCGTCTCCTTGCAGGGTATTTTGGGTATTTATGGGAGTGTTCTTGGTTATTCCAATGTTTGGGGAAGCTATTAGCAGTTGCTGGGTCTGGACCAGATAATGATGAATGTACTGCCATGTGCTAGAAAGTTCACATTACAAAGGATGCACTTGCATCTTCTTGAGCAACTCCCACATAGCTCACTGGAAATGCACGTACCAATGTGTTCATAGGTATGTATGTCTACAGCCAAACTCTCTCACTCATCTGTGTAACTATGAACACATACCTGGAGGGTTATTGTGTGCATGGTTTTAAAATACACCAATTTTCCAGAAATGCAAATACTGGTCAATCAAGGGTAGGCAATGGCTTATTCTGTTCAAAACTTTACCAAGAAAATTATGCTACAGAAGGCAAGGTCACTGTGGGATTTAAGACCAAAAACAACCCCCCCACCCCTGACTCAGTCTGTCTTTGTAGTTATAAATTTAGAAAGGTATTTATTTAGCCCTTATTTCAAAATGTCAATGACAAAGAAAGTGTCAACAGTACTCATTTGAACACAGTCTATGTCTTTTAAATCTCAGCTAACTCATTAGAAAGAGGTGCCAACATCTTACTGCTTCGTGTGTCTCCTCTGAAGTCATGTCTGCGCATTTCCTTATTGAAATATACATCATTTTATTAAGTTACCTTCTTTTATTTATCTTTAGAATACATTATATTGATTTTTAAAAATTATAGCAGTAGGTTATATTACAAGTTTCATTTCTAGTACTCATCAATTCTTGTTTTATTTCATGTATCCATTTTCTTATTCACTTAACATTTATTGAACAGCTACTGTATTCCAAGTGCTATGCTAGGCACTGTGGGTGCTGGGCACTGAGGACCTCCGAGTCCAGTGAGTGATACCAAGATGGGATCTTCAAAAGAGGGACTGCAAACAGCAGAGGCACACTGAATAGGGTGAGAGTGTGCCTGAGAAGTGTCATCTTGTAGGAGAGGACATTTGAACAGGGTTTTGAAGTATCAGTAGGAGTTTTCCAGGCAGGAAAAACAGTTCTTGTCCCAGTAACGTTACCCCCATTTCAATCCAGGCCGGTCTAGGCTGTTTATACTTTCTTACAACCAACAAGGGTTGAGGGTAAGTCCACAAACACTGAGTGGCTTTGGGAATGGGATGGTTCTGTCTCCATCAACCTCTGAGGCTTTCGTGGTAGCAGAGAGGGGGACCTACAGCGAGGGATGTGCTTTAGGTGGAATTGGTTTGGTTTAACTTAGATGTCCCCTGCTGTGCTCTCCTGCTCTTCTTTAATAGGATTCAAGCCCAAATCACTGAGAACACAGATTACAATTTCACAAATTCGAAGAGCCCCTTTCGTCTGTCCATGCCTTTTCCCTAGGACTTAGCAGCTAATTAGCCAAGCATTCATTACCCAGGGAGTTCCAAAGTAAGCAGAGACCCAAAAAAGAAACCGGCATCGTGTTTTAAAAGTCACGGTTGCAGTTTCTGGTGCATTAGCATTTACACATTTTCCATCTGTAAGTGTTTTTTTGGAGTACCACCTGTTTTCTCTCCGCTTTGGTAGTGGAGAATCCAACAGATCATATCTCAGAATAAATGCATTTTATCTATAGTAGTTTTCCACATTTTCAGTAACTTTATTTTTATCTCACAAAATAATTCCCCCTAAATACGAAACAGCTTTTAGAGCTACAAATAGACGTGGACACACATAAAAAAATTTTCTTTTCAAATCGCCCACTAGACCCTGGGAGGTCAATCTAAAGAGAGAAATTCAAAGTGAACTCAAAGAGAAAAGACTCAAACCTGGAGGTGGGAGGTCCATCTTGTCCTCCAAGCACCGGGACAAACTGCGGAGGAGACCGGGGAGAGAGGCTCCGAGTGGCGGGGAGTCTGCGTGAGGCGACTCCTGCCTTGGGACCCGGGACCGGGAGTTGGAATTTCCTCCGTGCTTCCGGTGTCCATGCAGTAAGTTAGGTGACCTCTGTGACTGCTCCCTCATGTGTAGTCTGGTGACCACATCCCTCAGCCCAGAGCTGCGCTTTCATGAAACGATGCCCCGCGCGCTGCAGAGGTCCACTCGGCCTCGTTTCGCTTCTGTTCGTGTTCCTGGATGAAAATTTGCTTCTTCACTCTCAGCAGGCAGCTCCTGGCTGATACCCGCAAAGGCCTCTCAGTTGTATTTCTTAGCAACGTGCCAGAGGGCAGCCAGTATGGACACAGAGGTGGCTCAGTTTTATGCCTTGGCAACTGATGTACACCCGGTTTTCAGGTGAAAATAAACACGCATGTACCGTAATGCAGATGCTGAATTCCACGGGTTTCATGTTGAAACCCAGAATTCCAAAGGACCTCTTGCAGGGTGCGGTCGGTGGCGCCGACGGGGCTCGTGCGCTCCTCTGGCTTAGCAGCTGCTTGGAAAAGACACCTGGTTGTTCTGGTAGCATCACCTACCTTCCAGGGCAGTGCTGGAGGGTCTGGGGGGAGATCACTGTACTGGACCAGGGCTGCGAGCCAGCAGGCGGCAAGAGCCGAGGACTCCGGGACTCGCGACAGGCCAGGAAGGGGTTAGGTTTGGGGGCCTTCGCCCACGTTTGGATTGTCAAAGGAGTCGAGTTCTGCCCATTCACTCAGAGGTGACCTTGAGAATCTCATCTCCTCGACCTCCAGTTTTCTTTGAAAATCAGGCAGTTTGACCAGATGAGGCCGATGGGAGCCTACGGGTGTGCGTACGAGGGCTGCCAGGGGGATCCACCCTGAGTGCCTCTAGTTTTCATATGACGTGGTGGGGTGCTTTCCGGACAGCCTCAGATTTTAAGATGCGTGTGATGCATTGATCTTACAACAGATGCAGGTTCTGTTCATTCCTCCTGCGTTTGTTCATCCACTGGGAGCATTCACGTGCTCACGCCTCTCGTTCCAGGCCCTGGGGGGACCTGGGGGGACCTGGGGCATCAAGCAGAGAGCGACCTGCTCTCCGGAAGCACAGAGTTCAGTGAGACCAGGCTGCACACAGGGACACGAGTACTCGACCAAGGTCTTTCCAGGTGGCCCTAAGTTCTCTGAAGAAAACGAACCAGGTGCTGTGACAGAGGAGGAGTGGGCATGGGGTAGGCTCTGCTGGACCCAGGATGGGACATTGAAGCCAAAGCCTGGGTGGTAAGGACTGAGCTCTGGACAGTGTCCTGAGGGAGGAGGAGTTACCAGAAAAAGCCTTGGGTTGGGGCCAGCGTGGCCAGAGGGTCACCTGGGAGAAGGGGAGGCTGAGGTCCAAGAGGTGGGCAGGGGCCAGAGCATGGCGGGCTTTGCAGGCCGCGGGAAGGCGTTGCGTCCCATGTGCAGTGCAATGCGAAGCCATCGGAACGCTTTGTATTAGATGGAGTGTCGTGGATGGAGCGCTGCCCCTCAGCATGATGCCAGGGACACCAGTAAGGAGGCCGGGACAGGGGTGATGGTGACGGCCCCCGACGCCCACCCACCCGCCGAGACCCCAGCCCCGTGTTTCAGGAATCCCGGCGAACTCCAGCCTCAGGCGTTTCACGTCACCTCGGCCTAGCTCCAAAAGGCTGGGTCGCGGCAATTCGCCCAGGAAAGTAGAAGATGAGGCAGACGACATCGGTCACCCAGCATAACATTTCAGGACACTGGACAAGGGGATTAACAACCAGGGTAATCCTGAGAGACCTGCCTCCTGGCGACCCCAGGCTTCAGCGAGGCAACAAGGTCGGTTTGCTCGGAAGCGTGGGGTCGGTTCCCGTCTCACGTCTGGAAAGGTGAGGGGTCGTTTCTGTTCTTTCCAACCCCAGGGCCTTTGCACAGGATGCCGCCTCCTTGCTGGGGGCCCCTCTCCCCACTCCTCACATCCGGGCTCCTGCTTTTCCTTCCTGTCTCAGCTCCTGCCCAGGCTCCGGGCGCCTCACCGGAAGCGGCTCAGCGCACAGGTCTCATTGCCATCTTAGCTTTTTGTGGTTCTTTGGATAAACCTGCCACGGTCCGTGCCGGCTTCCTTGCTGGCTGCTGTCCCTCCTGCATCCAGAAACCGGAGCCCGAGACTGACTGGAGGCTCAGCAAGCATCTGTGGGCTGGCTGAGTGACGGATGGAGCAGGGGGTGGAAGGAGATCTCCGAACGCACCTCCACCTCGAAGAGCCTTTGCATTGACACCTAGTTTATCCCCCAGGCAGAGGTGACCTGCCCCAGAGTCACGAAACGCAAGAACAGAAGTCCTTCCCCCCGGATGACGGGTCCCGGGGCCAGCCCGCGTCGTGACAGTGGCCTTAACTCCCACAGCCATCCAGAGGAGGGGGCGTAACCCAGGCCCAGTGGACGCAGTGTGTCACCTGACTCCATGAAGGCCCCAGCACTGGTGGGGGCGGGGTGGGGGGTGGGCAGGGGGCGGGGGGGCGGGGGGGGCGGGGGGGCTCCCAGCCCCTCGCTGGGCAGCAGCAGGGAGAGCCATTGACCTCCCTTACGGCTCTCCCTGCGCTTCGGAGTGCTTCTCCCTTCCTATTCGCCCCTTCTCTCTTCCCTCCTTACTCTGTTTTTTCCCTTTCCCTCCCTCCCTTCCTTTCTCTTCGTTTGTTTCCCAGGAGGGAGGGGTGCTCCAGTTGTCCTTGTTTGGAAAAATGCAGTGTGATGGAGGTAGGTACACTGAGGCAAGGGGAGACGACCCACGGTGGGGGGAGGTGTCACAGAACACACGGCTGGGAAACCGCCGCCCACCCCGACCCCCGGCCCGTCCTGAGGCTCCTGTATGTGCTAGCTTTTCTGGGGAAGGAGGGGTGGGGGGAAGCACGTGTGCCCTTGGGGCTGTGTCAGGCCTGGGTTCAAGGCCTCACCCCTCCTTTCTGAGATTCTGCACCTCGGAAAGCGGGTGGACCCTGGAAGCAGACGGACAAGGGTTCGGACGCCTGTCTCGCTGTGACCTTTGGACCTCTCTCAAGCCTCACTGTATCCAGGGTTCTCAACCTGTGGGTCGTGACCCCTTTGGGGGTCGAACGACCCTTTCTCAGGGGTCGCCTAAGACCATCAGAAAACACATATCAGATATTTACATTACGATTCATAACAGTAGCAACATTACAGGTATGACGTAGCAACGACAATAACTTTATGGGGGTCCCCACACCATGAGGAACTGGATTACAGGGTCGCGGCACTAGGAAGGCTGAGAGCCACGGCTTTATACTCTGTCCTCACAGTGGGGTGAGGTGGTGAGCCCCTCAGCGTGCTGTGGTGACTCGTGACAGCAACAGCGAGCATGGAGGTGCTGGGTAAACTGGAATATGCCGTGCAGACAGGCGACGGCACTGATCACGTCACTCAGTGAGTGCCACAGCACTGGCTCTCAGGGAGCGGACAGACCAGGTGCATCTTCCGGCCGAGCTGCTGGGGCCATGTACCCCGAAGGGTGCCCGAGGTAACCTCTGCTTGAATCGATCAGATAAAGTCTGGAGAGAGGGAAGAGAGAGGTCACGGGTCCTTGGCCGTTTGCTGTTGGGCTGAGACCACGAGGGCTCAGGAAAGTGTCCCTGTGTGGGCTGGTGGATGGAGAAAGACGCCCTTTGTTTTCTTTGGCCACCGTGTGGCTGGCTCAGGAGGTGGCCACAGGCAAAGAACGGTTATCGTGTGACATCTGCTCCCCATTTCGCAGGGCCATTGGAGCAGCTGGCTGGGCAGTCGGGCTGGCCCATGTGTTGGTCAGAGCCTGGGCTCCGGGCTCCCCCGGGTCTGGCTGTGCGGCCCGGGCTCCAGGATCCCCTGGGTCTGGCTGTGTGACCTGGGTAGCTCGTTTAGACTTTCCCAGACTCCTCTCCTGCACCCATGACACGGAGCCTCTAATTCGGGCACTGCGGGAATCATAAACTGAGGACTTCTGAGAATTCCCTGGGGTGGGGGCTTACAGTCCCAAGGTCCCTCAGACGTGGGGGCCCCGGGGGAACCCTGACTAATCCAACCACCTATGTATTGGTTTCTTTACTTCTTGGTGACCTCCCAGCCACACCGCCTCTGCTGGGTCCCTGTCTGCATTTCCTAGGCTGCAGGAACCTCCCACTGGGTGGCTTAAGGCAGCTCTGGAGGCTCCACGTCCCAAATTGGAGAGTTGGCGGGCTGTCTCCTTCCCAAGCCTCTGGGGGAGGACCCTTCCTTGCCTCTTCCAGGTTCGGGTGCCCCAGGCGTTCGTGGCTTGCGGCAGCATCGGTGCAGTCTTTGCCCTCACGCGGCATTCTCCTCCTCGTGTCCCTTTTTTTGTTGTTACAAGACACCAGTCAGGTTGGATTGGGACCCATCCTAATCGGTTATGATGTCATCTTAGCCTAGTTTCCAAATTGGGTTTCAGGGGATAAGACTTCAACAGATCTTTCTGGGGGACGTAAGTCAACCCACAATGGTCTTCTTTGTGCTTCTATTATCTCACCTGTCTGCCTTGTCACCCCTCTCATCCAGGATCACCCCCCAGCCCAGATGCTCTGTCATGCAGAACCTTTTAGCTCTTTTGGGCGCCTGCAGCCAGGGTGTAGCCTCACGGATCTAAAAGCATCCAGATGACCACAGCTTCTTTCTTTTGCTTTCTGATTACAGTCAGTACACAAACGGGACCGTGTTATGTACACTGTTAGATGACTATCCCTTGCTTTTAATGTGCTTTGCAATAAAGGATGAGCATCTTTCCACGTCAACAAACATACTCGTACAGGGTGCTTTCCGAGGGCCATGAGAACCTGGTCACGTGTGCCCCTTCCATTATTTAATGAACCAGTCACCACTTTGGGCAAATAGGCTGCCTCGGCCTTTGGACTGCTGATCACATGGCTGTGATAAGCACCCCTGCGAGTGTGAGTCCTGGAATTCAGTGGTTCCCTGATGGACTTTTATCTGCACGCACACTCTCTGGGCGAATGGGGGGCACACGCTTCGCCAAGCCAGCACAGCGACTGCAGCCAGCGCTCCAGCGGGCGTGAGCTCCTGACTCAGCACCCTGTGCTGTCCGTGAAGGGCCGGCCGGCGCGCCGACGCCTTAAATCTGCAGGCCTGTCTGATTCTAGAAGGAAACGGATGGCGCCCATCCTGGAGTCAGTGTTTGGAAACATGCAGCCAGAGGGAAGCTTTATTAACACTGGAAATGTACTCTCAGCTTGGTTTCCTCTTCAGCACCCGTCTTGTTCATCTCACAGCTCAATGAACTGTTAACGTCACATATATCTTTTGTTCCAGCAGCAAATCCTGTTACTCTGGGCTTCTGCTAACTGCAGACAGATGAGATTGAGTTTTCTCGGGCAGCAAGAGAAAGCGAGAGAGAGAAAATTGTGTAGATGGTCTTGGCAGGGCTGAGGAGGGGGTGGGGAGGTTACTTATTGGTCTTTTAATCGATGAGGCATTAGACGTGTTCATCTTCCGGCGGTGTGAGTATAAACTTCAGATCTGTTTTCCTGTGTGGAGGAAGGCCTCTATTCCGTCCAGTCCTTGGCAAAAAGTGTTGACTTGTCTATGGCTGCTGATGGTACACTGGAAGAGAAGCTGAGAGCTATTGGGGTTCCAGAAAGCGGAACCTTACCCTTCAGGGCCGGAAGATGGCCCACCTTTTAACCCCAATTTCCATTGTAGATCATCGTTCACTCCAGACGACAAAGTCAGATGATAAAACATGGCGATGGAAAGGCGAGAGCTGGAACACTTTGCCTGGATGGGACTGACACTCTCCTTAACGGGACGTTGAAGACTTTCTAGCTAATGTCCATCTTTGCCTCTAATCCTTGCTCTTACGTGCCCCAGATTTCCTGTCAGATCTTTTCTTGCCTATCCTAATCCAGTGGTGTGATGCATTTGGGAGGGGGAGAAGTGTGTCAGGACTTGCATGGGAAATTTCAGGTTCGGAAGGGCCCTCTGGGTTTTGGTTGCCTTTTCCAAATCGAACACTGTCCCCAGGCCACTTCATGGACTCATGGCAATGGGGTTGGAAATCCTGGAGCCAAGTTCAGATCCTGAAAACAACCAGGGCTTTGGAATCAGAACATGAGGCTCAGATTCCTCCTATGAAGTTTATTAATAGCTGTCACTTTGGGGGAGTCAAAGCCCTTCCTCACCTGTCAACTTGGGCCCAAGAGAGATCTAACTTTTGTTCACTTCCAGAGACTCCGGCCACTTTCAAGGGGAATGGGAATGAAACAGCACTTTGAAAACTGCCAAGTGGTTGGCCATCAGGACTCACCAATTCCTGGGAGCCAAATAAGTGTGTGATTTGGAGTTAGGTGGATGAGTTTGAGTCCTGCTTCTACTTCTCTGAGCTGCATTTTCTCATCCACAGTATGAGTAACAGCTAACACTGAGTGAAGCTGTACTATGTGCAGCGCACCATTCTCAATGTTTCACACGTGCTAATATACTGCCTTACAGTACAGTCCTCATAGGGTAGCCATTAATGTCCTCATTTTAAAGAGGAGGAAACTGAGGCATGGAGAGATGAACTTGCTGGAGGGTGACCCAGTTGGCAGTTGTTATAGTTGGGGTTGGAGAAACCCAGCACAGCTCTACCTCTGTCATTGGGTTGTTGTGAGAGTCAAGTTGGTATCTTCCAGAATTCTCTGGCCCAAAGTCACCATTTTCCCCTTTGTAATGGGCATTCTGTGGTGAGATATCCCAGGATTATGCCAATATCCTCGCACTCATAAAACTTCACACCATCCGTGCTGGCATTCATTGACAATCTCTGCCTAAATCGACCAATGATGGTTACCAAATGGTGAATTTTCTATTTCTATCATTCCTTCCACATTTACTAGTTGGAATACTATGTAGAAGAATGTTCTCTTCTCTCCATTTGTTAATAAATTTATCAACTAATTAATTAGTTGATTAAGTCAGTATGAAATTTATAGATTTCTATCTTATTTTAACGAGTTGTGATCTATAACAGTCATTATTTACTTCACTCCACAAACTGTCCCAGATTTCCCTAGTGGGAGCCCATTCAAGCTGGTGTCTTTGTACTTTGAAGCACCTCTCTACTTTCTGATGTAAGATGTTCCATGTTCATCTTGTGGTTTCCCACCTGCCCTCGCCCTAGAATCAACCATTTCTCCAAGTGTTCCTGGTTCCTATTGGTAGAAGATGGTAATTAGAAACCAAGATTTGGGTGCTCAGTGTGCTCATGTTTACTGGTGTGTCATTGCTTCTAGGGCCTCTCAATGGACAGCACTAGAAAGCATGTGTATGTGTATATGTACACATGTAATCTCATGCTGTGTCTATGTATGTATGTATGTATGTATGTATTTTTGTATCTGTATAGCTCCTAAGATTATATTGATACTTCTAAGTCTAATCAAACACACAGCATTCATTTTAGCCTTCACCCTTCCTGTATTTTAAACTCAGTTCTCTGATGGTGAGTAACTGCTTCTTAACTTCCTCAATGTATTTACATATTTGTTAATATCCCTGTATGGACCTAATCTCTCAATCAGATGGTGCTGGCTGCCTCTTTGAGTAGGCATATCCATTGACCCCCAAAAGCAGGCTGCCCACCCCCCCTTTCTTCTGAGAGAGTGAAATTCAGAGAGGATGTCTTATGTAAAAAGAAGGTCATTCACTGGGGCCACTGTAGGAGATGAAGGGTCATGGTTATAGTCCTGTCTTATCTAGGTGAGTTTGTTGAGCTTCTCTACTCAGTGCCCACTCACTGTGCTGGGTTTTGGGACCACACATATAAATGAACTCTGGTTCTGAGCCTTAAAAACCTCATAAGGAGGCTGAGAGGTGACTGACAGTGCTAATTATAATGTCAAAGATGCTATACACAGCTCCCACTATACAATTGACTCTGCCTGGGGGAGCAGCAGAGGCAGAACAGAGAAGGGACTTCACTGGGTGACTCCAAGTTGTTCAGGTGAGTAAGAGGGTGGGGATGGACTGGAGAAGGGCTTCAGGCAGAAGGAACAGCAGGCCAAGGGCACAGATGCCTGAACATTTCCACTGGTAGAGCTGCCTCTTATCACCCTTTGGCAATTGACTTTTGAAGGTCAGTTGACTCTTCAAGGTCAGGTGATTGATAGCCCATGATCAGGGCCATCAGAGACATGTGGGTTCACCCAGCAGGCTAATAATTTAATATCCTATCAAACTTATAGTATTTAAAGTTTAGTTTAGTATTTATTTGGGAAGGAGAGGGAAGTCATTTTTAATAAAAATATGAGGGCTGTTTCTGGACAGCCCTCATATGTACCTCTTTAGTTAGTTAAAAAGGAAAAGACTGATAACAAGCTATTCCAGATCACATAATTCTTTGGGAGAGATCCTTAACAATCAGTTGGCTGGTACAGGGCTGCTGGTGCAGTTGTGTCCTGTTATTTGAACAGATTTTGGGTAGGGGGTGACAATGGGCACTTGCTGTGACAAGGGAGTGAACCAGTCAATTATTTCCTATTATGTAAGAAACTGCAGGTGGAAACCCGAATTACCTGACACCCCATTTCTGGTGGATTTCAGTGAGGCTTTATTGGGCACCTCTTCTAGAATGTCATCCCGAGCAGCTGCCCAGCTGCCCAATGCTCATTCTGTTTTCCCCGTGGTTCTAGAGTGAACCAGGGTCGTAGCAAATCCTCCTGGTTGGTCGTGCCTGCCTTTCGCTGGAAGTATTCTGCTTCTTATTTTACTCAACCTGAACTCACCCCTTCTACTCATATCCAAACATTGACTCCATTAAATACCCCACAACCCTCCCAGCTTGGACCAAGAGTAAGGCAGAAAAAAAAAGGAACATTTCTCTTAAGGCGAAACCCCCTCCAAAGGCTGTTGGGGTCCCCTAAGCCACTGTTGAGATTGGAGACATCAATTAAAGATTTGTCAGGATTCTCCCCTACATGGGCCAAGTGCTCCTCCGTGCAGGCCGTGAGGAGAAAGTTGGGGAAGCAAATTGGTGTTGTAAACATGCTCTCAAGGGCAATGTTTTCTTGAGACAAGAAATTGTTTACAAGCTCCACGGGAGCACCATTTACATAAAACAATCACCACGCTCATTACCAAGCATTTCCACTTATTCATTAACACAGGGACCTGCAGGGCCACGCAAACCTTTGTTCGCTGGGTTCTGTGGATTCCGGTTCCTTCAAAGGGGGGATTTGGAGGAATGTTTACTCCTTTCCTTCACACGCTCTCCATCCGATGCCCCAGTAACAGATACCATTTACCAAAGGCTTATTTGGGCTGGCCTCTTTGGAGACGGTTCATTGATTAATATTCTCGACAACCTTGTGAGGTAGGCCGTCTCATCCCATTTGACCTCTGAAGGAAATGAGATGCACGGATATGAGGGTTCAGCTAAGACCTGCCAGCAGGTGAGCCGTGAGGCTGGGCTGGCTGCTGCCCTGGGGCAGATCGGATGGGATGAGGCCCTGAATGCTGCGACAGTGAGTATAAAGGACAGGGCAGGCAGGAGGCGTGCACAAGGGCTCCGCGTATGCCCTTGCACAGTTCTGGCCTTGGCGGAGGGCTAAGGACCTCCAAAACGGTTGCTGAAAGAGAGAGTCTACAAGTGGTGAAGAAACAGCACGCCTAACTGAGTCACTTTGCAGCCTGCCCCCCGCCCCGCAAGCCCCCAGGTCCCTGCCCTGCCTCCTCTACCGCTCTCCCCTTCCCTCCCACTCGGGCCCCAGAGCTGCTGCTGTTTGCTCCCAGGAAGAAAAGAAGCACAAGCGACAGGCTGTCCAATCCCACAAAGATGAGGCCACACACCCCAAGTGTTGGTTGTGAAGAAGCTTAGGGCCAGGGGTTCATGGGGGGCTCCGTGGTGGTAAGACTCAGGGCGGGAACGCAGGTGCTGGTTATGTCCAAACTGAGTTTTGTGTCTCCCGCCCCTCTGCCTCGTCTTTTGTCTCCTCCTTGTGAGAGACTGAGTATACAAATGGACAATGGCCAGAACCACATATGACAGGAGAACTCTGACCCACATCCTCTGCAGCCACTGGCCCCAGAAGGTCAGGACTTGGTCAGAGACTTTATTTCATTTTATTTTTTTGCCCTGGCTTCCAACTCAGGACCAGCCACATACGATGTCCCCTTCTAGTCAGCCAGCTGCGGCTCCCGGTGCCAACAGCCTCCAGTCCGAGCACACCGGAGCCCCCCTGCTCTAGCGCACGCCGAGTCCATAGCCCGTTTGCTCTCGTTTTTCGTCATTTCCACTCTCCAGCCCTGCAAGCCAGCCCAGGACGGCCTCACTTTGGGTCTGGATGGCTGCACGAACCCCGAGGACATCTTGATGCTTCAGTCCATGTAGACTCGTGGCCTCCTGAGTCTCCCTCAAATTCTGTGACCCTGTCATTAAGTTAAATTAAGTTTAAAGCCACCAGGGACTCTTCCCAGCTCAGGAACAAAGCTCAAGGCTGGAGGAGATGTGGTCATTTGTGCTTGTTGTCAAGGTGGACAGCTGGGTTCAAACACAACTATAAGCCTGTGCCCTAAGGGCTCTGGGTCTCAGTTTCTTCATCTGTAACACGGGCACGATAATGCCTCCCTTAGAGATTTCTGCGAGGTGAGAGTTAATGAGACCACTGATTCCTTCAACCAGCAGACACTTAGCGATCCCTCTCGTGTGCCAAACGCTGGGGCTACAGCAGTGAGCACAACGAAGCCCCTCCCCTCCCCTCGGGGAGGTTCCGTCCTCCTTTGGGTGGACAGAACACACACGCACACACATACACGCACGCACACACACACACACACACATGCACACGCACGCACGCACACATGCACACGCATGGATGCGCACACACACGCACACGCGCACGCACACACATGCGCACGCACGCACGTGCACACACGCGCACACACAGGCACACACACGCACACACACACGCACAGGCACACACATGTGCACAGGCACACACACGCGCACACACGCACATGCACGCACACACACACACACTGTATCAGGTGATTGGTGGGAATGCAAAACGATACAGCCACTTTGGAAAACACTTTGTTTCATAGAAAATTAAATAGAACTTTACCACACGATCCTTACGTATTCGTCAAGAGACATGAAAGCATCTAATCACACAAAAACCTGAATGCAAATGTTTGTTTATAATCACCAAACACTGGAAACAACCCAAGCATCCTTTAATGGGTAAATGGATAAACAATCCCCATGACACAGCCATGAAACGAAATCCTACCAACCAGCGGAAAGGCGCAGACAGCTTCACAGCACGCTATGCTCACTGGGCGCGTCCTGACTCAGGGTCTACATACCGTATGATTCCATTGATAGGACACCAAAGAAAAGCAAAACCACAGGACTGAAAACAGATCAGTGGTCACCAGGGGCTGGGGGTCAGGGGTCCTTGACTGGTGAGCACATAAAGGAGCACTAAGAAATTTGGGGGGGGGGTCGATGGAAGTGTTGGTGGTTACATGACTGCATTTGTCAGAACTCACAGAACTTACACCAACAGGGTGAATTTTACTCTATGTAGATGGTATCTCGAGAAATATATCAGTGCCAAGCATGTCATAGGTAAATGTTCAAAGGAGAATTGAGCAGGGTAGGGTGCTAGAAAAGGGGGTGCCAAGGGGGCTCAGGGAAGACCCTGGGGCAGAGACAAAGTACTGGGCTGATATTTGGGGTGAAACTCCCAGGAGGCAGGGGCAGAGGGCCCAGTGGCCTGAGCCTGGAGGTTGGAGGCGTGACCTCACCTGAATGCACTTGGATGATGGCAGTGCTTTATGCACACAAAGGATGGGTTTTATTGCTCTCTGACTTGGCCTTTCCTGGCCTCAGAGTCCATCTTTGTAAAGTGACCTCAGAGGCTCGGTGTGAGACCGCCTCTGGTCAGCCTGTCTAAACTTGTTCCCCCGGACCCATTTTGACCTCTCTCCTTAGCATGGGTCACGATGCGTGCTACTTACCTTGCCTGCTGGCCGTCTCTCCCACCGGACTGTAAGCAGGGACTCTTGCTGCTTCGGTATTTGTCTCGCAGTATCTGCTCAGTCAGCATACTCAGTAGGTGAACAGGCCCATCTCATGGACCGCCAGCCAGGGCGCGGAGCTGGAGGAGGTGGCTGCCCTGCTTGTCGAATGACTGACTGAACGCACGTGCGTGACAGCACTGACCCACAGGAGGCAGGAACGGAAAGCAGAACCCGGCTTCTGCTGAGGGGGAGCCCTGGTTCTGAGTGTCTGTGATGGTGGGGTTCATATTAAAATGTGCTTTTAGGAACAGACATAGATCTTTTAACCCTTTTTTTTAATTGTGAAATTTATTGATTAGTAAAAATCACATCGATGCCAGGTGTACAATTCTGCAGTGCATCGTCCACGTGTTGTGTTATGTTTCATCACCCAGAGTCAGTGCTCTTTCCTTCACTGTATGTGAGACCCTGTCCCTTCTCTCCCACCCCTCCCCCCACCCCCTCGGGGTGTCCGTGGGGTTTTGTTTCTTTGTTGCTTTTGGCTTTGTGCTCCATACATGAGCGAAGTCATATGGTTCTGGTTTTTTCCTGTCTGGCTTATTTCGCTTTGCACAATGGTCTCAAGGTCCATCCGTGTTGGCATTAATGGCCTATTCCGTCTTTTCTTATGGCTGAGTAATATTCCTTTGTGTATAGGTCTTTTAATCTTGAACCTCTGTCGTCATTAGGCGGCTGGCCCCAAGGTCGTAAACATCCCGCTCCCTACAGAGGAGGGGCTGGTTTGGAGACACCCACAAATTGTCCACAAATGGCGGATCCACTCAGCCGCAGGGCGCCCGCTCGCCCTCTCCTCCGAGATAATCCCTTTCAGATGAGCCTGGTCGCGGCGCGAGTGCACTGCTCTCCCGCGTGTTTCCCAGGCGCCTTTCCAGCCTGTTTCATATGGATTAGGCCCGGGCCGGAGCCCTTGCGTGTTTCCCGGTGCATTTCAGAACCTTGTGAAATTACATTATACATTCATTGTGTAAACAGGACGCTGAGCACAGCCGTTGTCAGGCAGCCGCAGCGCCGAGCGGCGGCCACCGCGAGGCTGACTGGCGCCGAGCCGGCCGCGCGCAAACCGTGTGCAGTAAACTGGTCACACGTCTGTTTGTTTAATCTCCAGCTTCTAAAAGCCAGTTTGGGAGCGGAAATAAGCTTTTTGCACCCTTCCCCCCGGGAGACCGTGGGAGGAGGGACGGATCGGGGGGGGGGGGGGCGAGGCAGAAGGTGTCCCCTTTAACAGGGCGAGGGCTTGGGGCAGGGTGCGTGATCTGGAGCCTCAGTTTCTTCATTACAGACGTGGAACAGCTGTGACCATCCAGGCCACGCTGTAACAAGTCGATTACATAAATTACAAGTACGTCACACACGCGTCCTGCGTGAGAGCGAGGCCCGGCTGGGCAAATGGTGGACGTTTCAGTGCCCTTCAGTTGTCACTCATTCGTTCGCCACATTGGTCCGTGAATGTGTAGTGACAATAGACCCCACTCACACGTGTGACTAGAGTGCCTGGAAGATCTTGACCTTCCCAGTTAGAGTCCTGGGTGTGATCTCTGGGTCTGCCACCTACTGATGTAGGACCTACAGGAAGGAATCTCTGTGAACCTCATTTCCAAATTGGTAAGATAAGGGCCTCCCCTCCCTTGTGATGGTCACTGAGATCAAATGGTACAGAGACGAGGTGTGATAGGGACTCAGTTTACGCGTGACCATCATGACAACAGCACGCACTTAAAAATAACCCTTCTAAATATTTAACGCGTACCCAAAGGCAGGTATTGCTACTATTCTCATTCTGATATGAGGAAGCTGGGGCACAGAGAGGCTGAGTAACTGCCTCAGGTCACCCAGTGGGCCGGAGGCGAAGGCAGTGTGGCTCCGGAATCCTGGCACTTGGTGCTATTCCGTGCTGCCCAATAACTGCAACATAGTAACAGTACTGAGTGCCAACTCGGGCCCATGTTGTCACAGAATTTCTAGCCGTCTTGCCTCGAGTCCCCATTGAGCCACACGTACCAGCTTCTAATGGGCTCTTGGTGGCCGTGCGAGACATTCCCTGTGCTTAACTTAAGCAGGACGAGGAATTTATCAGAAGGACGTTAGAGAGCTCACAAAGCGGACACAAAGGCAGAGAGCCAAGGGCAAGAGCCGAAGGAGGCGGATGCTGCCCAGATCTCGGCGTCGCGGAGGTCTGGTTCAGCTCAGGTCCTGTGGGGCTCTTGGGTCCACGTGTGTTTGGGGTCAGGCGGAGAGGGGATTGGCCGCCTGTGGCTTCCAGCACGGGCAGAGGGGCTTCCTCACTTTCATAACTTGGAAATTCCCCCATAGACAAAGGGTTTGGATAGTCTGTGGCCCCAGATGACAAATGAGGGAAGGTCCTACAGCACGTAGCAGACGCGTGGGGGTTAAATGCCTGGTTCCAAGTCCTGAGGCGGATATGGGAGCTCCCCGCCCGGCTGCGTCCCAGGGTGCCCCACTGACCTCAGGCTGAGGACACAGGTGGGTGTAGCACAATGCCCCCCAATGTCTGTCCTTTTCCATCTTTAAAGTCCAAGGATGTCTTGAAAGTATTTATATGTGTTGATCTGGTTTTTCTCCTTCAAGGTCTTTGTGCTGTGGAAAAAATAAAGATAATGATTCGGATTTATACAAGGTTGTCATGACAACTTTGTTTATTCTATTGAGCTACTGGATACAACTTAAATACTCAATATCAGGAAATCTTTAAGAAAGGTTCATATATATGGTGTCATATTACATATTCATTAAAGCTAATTGTTTCAAAAATTTTACAATGACTTAAAATCAATAAGTAAAAGTAAAAAATAAAATACAACTGATTATGGAATATTCTAAATTTTGAAAAAAATGTCTCATATGCACTGAAAAAGGGTGCAAAGAAATGATGCTTAATTTTTAGCAGTGATTGTTTTTGGTTATGGTTAGAGAGTTTATAATTATTTTTAGTTTAACTTTTTTTCTGTCCACATTTTCTGCATTCAACCTGTATTTCTATTACAAACAGAAAAAGAGTCGAGAAAAACCAAGTCAGAACATCCAAGATGGTAAGACTTTGTGATGAAAATGGCACCAGTATACTCCAGTGGTGTATCACAGATTGGAATAATTCTTTGGGGGGAAAATCACAATAATAGGTAAGTGTTTTAATGAGGTTTATGTCTTCTGATTCCAAACATTGACTTCTGGGAATTTCTCTCTTATTCTGGGGATATAATTCATCACAAGCCAAGAGCTATGTGCAATGAAGGTGCTCATTACAGCATTATCTATAATGAGAAACACTGTATAAAAGTAAACGTCCGACAATCGGTGAACAGTTTTGTAAATTACGGTGTGTCAACGTGAAGGGGTATTATGGTGCCATTAAAATGATAATTACGAAGACGGTAGCAACACAGAATACATTTATAAATAGGATGCAAATGCAAAAATACCAAGTCTGCAACAACGTAGCATGCGTCGATGCCTTGGGCCCAGTGTAGGTGCTCAGACCATGCACCAAGAGGAAAACAATTATTGCGGTGGGTGAATGGGATTCAAGGAGATTGTTATGAGTTGGTTTCACTAAAACTTTATTTAAGTACTGTTGCTACTTCATCTTCTTGCTGAAACTTGCGTTTTGCTGAACAAAGCTCCTTTCAGTGCTGCTGTAGAGCAGACAGGCAGAGTGAGGAGTGGCCTCCACAAAATTAAAATAGGAGTGTGGTGTGGCTGGAGCCCTGCAACCCTCTGCCTGCCCCGGGCTTCAGGTCCACTTCCGGAAAGTGCGGGCAGGGTGAGGCTTAGTCCTTGGAGCCTCCCAGCTCTGACATTTTAAAACTCCATGATATTTATGGAGCCTGATTGCCAGGCGCTTTGCGATGTCCTTTGCTGACAAGCACTCTTTGGGGTTTGGTCTTAGCTGACTTTTGCTGGTGCCCTGCGACCGCAGGCTCACTAATGGGTCAAATATGCATTGTCTGAGGATGCAGATGGAGAAGGTATAGGAGATTTGCCTTTGAGTTACAGGGTTTTAAAAGGTGCATGAGGAAATCACTGTTTCCTTATTTCCTTTTTGCTGGAAGTGGGAGAGAGCAAGGGAAATTAATTCTGATGAAACAAGGGAGAGCCTGTTGATGGCTGATACAGGTTTTCCAGTTCTCTGGTGCTATCTGTACCGATTCATTAATTAAACAATCACATGCTTCCTGAGGACCTTCCGTGTGCTGCAGATGAGTGAGAAGGGGCTCCCGCCCCCAGGGACTCACCGATGCGGGCCCTCCTGCACTCAGGCTGGGGAAAGGCCAGGTGAGCTCCTCCGACCGCATGAGAGGCAGGAAGGTTCAATGCAGAGAAATCCCAGTGCTCGTCGGCACTGCCCAGCATGCCCCAGGTCGTCCGTGGGGTTCGCAGAGTGAAATCATCATTTTGGTCAAGTAAGCAGGAAGGGGGACCGGCGGATGGGAGGTGAGGGGCGACACGCAGCTGAAGCGCGTTCACCGCGGCCATTGGAGCACCGCGGAGGGCTGGTTCGGAGCTTTCCCGGCGAGTCACCCGCAGGGGCTCCGTGCCCGGTGGGAAGAGCTTGCGATGGGGGGACTGGTTCAGGTGCCAGGGCTGCCTTCTACCATGTGACCTCGGGCGGGTCACAGAAGCCTAGAGCCCTGGGGTGGGCGGGGTCTTAAAGGGTCCCCAGGCCAACCCTCCCCCCGCCCACGCCGTTCCACTCAGAGCCGTTTGCTCCGTTTGCTCCCTTAGATGAGCAGGACGGTGAAAGGCCAGCTGACGTGGCAGCCACCCGTTTGAGAGGCTGTGTACTGCGATCCCTTCTGTTGGCCTGCGGTCATGCATCATGCAGGACCACGAGGTCAGTGTCATTACCCAGACCTCAGGGCCTACTCAGTGCCCAGGAAGAGAGAGAGAGAGAGAGGGAGGGAGCACTTTGTGCTGGGGCGGGTCCTGGGTCCACCTGAAGGGTCTGCAGCAGAAATAAAAGGAGAGGGGAGGGCCAGGGAGAGCGAGACGTGTGGGCTTCCTCCCGGGAAGCCAAGGGCCCTGAGCCAGACGACCTGCAGAGGGGAGAGCTGTAGCCACCGCGTGGCCTCTAGGGCCTGGTGGCATGTCCGGTCACTGCACCCGGCCCAGCTAGTCCCCCTGGCACGGGACTACTCCAGGTACAACCAGCGGGGAGGGGCGGTTCTGGTCAGTTTGGGGAATTAAGTGTCTCGGGGGGGCCCCCCCTGGAGCGCTCCCTTCTGGACAACGTGGGGATGGGAACATCTCCTTTAACAACTGTAGTGAGGCCCGAGGGAGCTGGGGTACAGGGGGAATCCCCGAAAGCTGGGAGGCGCCTCGTCTGTGCAGCAGGCTGTGCGCAAGCCGGCCTCCCAACACGGGTCCCCCGTGTCCGCTGCCACCAGCCGCGAGAGGCGGTGCTGAGCTGCGGGCTGCATTCCCCTCTGCCCAGCCCCTGTGCCCCAATGCCTCTGCCCCAGCCCCGCTGCCCCGGCCCCTCTGCCCCAGCCCTTCTGCCCCAGCCCCGCTGCCCCGGCCCCTCTGCCCCAGCCC